>JAZKJV010001101.1:0-195425 GCA_037367405.1 Ottelia alismoides
TAGGAGCATGTGTCAATTGATGTTTTAGATTTTGAAAGCTCGTCTCCGCTTCAAGAGTCCCAAGCGGGTGCACCTTTACGCGTGCAATCTACCAACGGAGCTGCACAAGTGCTAAAGTTCCAGATGAAACGTCAGTAGAAAGAAGCTAATCCCAGAAAGCTGCGAATTTCAGTGAGGGTTTTGGGTACGGGCCAGTTCTGAATGGCCTGAATCTTGGAGGGATCAACCTTAATCCATCAGCGGTGACAATGTATCACAGGAAGAGGACCGTGTCAGACATGAAGGAGCACTTCTTGAGGTGGACATACAGTTTTTGGGCTCTCATGGTTTCCAGGACTTGTCGCAAATGAGATAAGTGGTCTTCTTTGGTTAAGCTGTAGATTAGGATGTCATCGAAGTATACAACCACAAACTTACCAATGAAGGGTCTCAAGACATGATTCATGGTTCGCAAGAAAGTGTTGGGGGCATTCGACAAGCCGAAGGGCATTACCGTCCACTCATACAGGCCCTCTTTGGTCTTAAAAGCAGTCTTCCACTCGTCTCCAGGTCGGAGGCGAATCTGATGGTAGCCACTGCGGAGATCCATTTTGGAGAACAATTTGGCACCCGATAACATATCAAGCATACCATCAAAGCGTGGAATGGGAAAACGATATTTGATCGTTATCTTGTTGATAGCACGACTGTCCACGCACATTCTCCATGTGTCGTCTTTCTTCGGGGTAAGCAGAGCAGGAACCGCCACGGGGCTCATACTCTCACGAACATACCCACGTCGTAGCAGATCAGTAACCTGCCGGTCCATCTCTTCATGCTCACTTGGGCTCATTCGGTAATGGGGTAAGTGGGGTAGGCTGGCTCCAGGGACTAGATCAATGTGATGTTGAATGTCTCGCAACAGGGGTAGTCCTTCAGGCAACTCCGGGCATAATGTCAGCAAACTCTTAGATGATGGGCTTTATCTCAGGCGGGACTTCGGGTGTAGTTGTGATGCAAACAAAATTAGTAATGAACTAAATGTGACTCGACTATGAAACTACGGAATTAAAATGACGAACGAATGAAAACTGAATGCTATACGAATTTCAGCAACAATAAACGTCAAGTCACTCGTGTTTTAGCACCGATTTCAATCACAATTTTGGGGCAATCAAGTAGCTACTGATTAGAGGAAATAAACAACGATGTTGCGGCAATGGGACCTCAATAAATCACCAAGCTAAACAACAATGTAACAGCCCACAAATCTATATTTATAAAATGGCATAATATGCGGTAGAAACACTCATACCACAACCCGCAAGGGATTGGTTAGGCGCGCCTCAGATCTGGCCGGCGTATTCTCGAGGTTTTGGATGGCTTGCAATGACACCGGCGGGTCTCGACAGGGTCTCCAGGTCGGCGGTCACGCCGTACTCGGCTGGTGGTCAGGTTGGCTTCAGGCGTGGGCAACGACCACTGGAAGGGGTCGCAGGCGGTGTCACAGGGAGGGTAGAAGTCACCCGGATGGCGCAGCGGCTTGGGGCGGTGAGAGAGGGCAGAGGGCGGCATTGGGTGGCCCAGCGGTGGGAGTAGGAGGAGAGGGAGGTGCGGGCGGGGCGGAGAGGGGAGTACCGGGGCGAGGAGGAGGGCGGCGTCGGGGTTGGAGATGGTGGCCGAGGATCGCGGCCGTGGAGGGAGAAGGGAGAGGGCCTGGGAGAGGCGGCGGCGTCGTGGAGAGGAAGGAGTCACGGCGAGGGAGAAGGCGGCGGCGTGGAGAGGGGGGAAGGGATGGGGAGGGCGTTTTAGGGTTCGGGTTAGCACGGGAGAGAAGGGAAAGGGTGGGCGGCGGCCCGAGAGGAGAGAGAGAGAGAGAGAGAGAGAGAGAAAATTAGGGATGGAGGAAAATGTTCTCAATTCAACTTAATCAAAAACCTAATACAAAGGGAGCCCTTTATAGAGGCTACTCCCCTTCAAAGAAGCAACAAATCCCTAAAATTAGGGAAAGAAGAAATCAAAGGGAAAATATAAAAAGAGGCCTTTTATAATGAGCCTTTTACATGGGAATGAAATAAAATCAACTAAACAAAGCAAATGATAATTAAAATAAATTGGATAAATGTGCACAAAATTCGTTATCATGCTGCATCAACTCCCCCCTGCTGAAAAGAATCTCGCTCCGTCGAGATGGCCTTGCGGAAATTCTGAAGTATATCGGGGCGGAGTTGTTGGAGTTCATCCTCGTCAATCCAGGTGCAATCGGTAAAAGGTCGTCCCTTCCATTTGACTAGATATCGCCGGAAGAGACCACGTCTAGTCGTCATATCTCAGATGTCTGCAATATCTTCAATCTGATCAGCATCGGTTGCGGCTGGCGGTTGGCGCAGATCATCATTGGCGGGAACTGCTACTGGGGTGTCATCGGTCTGTTCATCTCCATGATATAAGAAGAGATCTGATACATTGAAGATCGGTGATGTCTGAACGTCTGGCGGCCAGGTCGAGTAGATATGTATTGGGTCCAATCCTCTTGAGGACTCGAAATGGACCAATCTTTCGTTCACTCAATTTTTGGTGGACTCTCAAAGGAAACCTCTCTTTTTTTAGGTGGACCATCACTAATTCTCCAACTCTGAACTCGCTCTCTCTTCGGTATAGGTTGGCTTGGGTTTGGTATTTCTGGGTCATGGTTTGAAGTTTGGCTCGGATTTCAGTATGGATGTGGGTTAGGTGTTCGACCAGATCCTCAGCAGCTGCACTACTTCTCCCTTGCATGATTGTGGGTTTTAGGTCAAGAAATTGGGGAAGTGGAAAGCCGTACACACTCTCAAAGGGCGATTTTCCGGTGGACCTATTAGTGGAACTGTTATATGCGAATTCAGCTTGGGGAAGAATTAGATCCCATTTGGACGGAGAGTCCCCTGCAAGACATCGCAATAAATTTCCTAATGATCTGTTAACTACTTCAGTTTGCCCATCTGTTTGTGGATGATAAGCGGTGCTATATTGCAGACGAGTACCAAGACGAGACCAAAGCGTGCGCCAAAAGTGACTCAAAAACCGGGTATCACGGTCTGAAGTAAAAGAACGCGGGACACCATGCAAACGGACGACACCACGAAAAACAAATCAGCGACATGAGATGCATGTGAGGTTTTCCTACATGCAATGAAATGTGCCATTTTAGAAAATCGATCCACAACCACAAAAATAGAGTCAACTTTTCGCACAGTGAGGGGTAATCCTAGCACAAAATCCATGGTGATGTCTTCCCAGGGACGCAGAGGAATGGGTAGGGGTGTGTATAGTCCAGTGTTCTGCCGGTGGCCTTTGAATCTTTGACATGTTTGGCACTTCTGTACGAACTTTGTCACATCCTTTCGCAACTGCGGCCAATAAAAAACGTTCTTGAAGAAGGGTCAAGATTTTGTCTCGTCCAAAATGTCCAGCTAAACCTCCATTGTGTAGTTCTGAAAGTAAGTTCTCTCGAAGGGACGTGGCAGGAATGCATAGTTGGTGGCTTTTGAATAGGAACCCTCATGAAGAACAAAAGTGGTTGTTGGGTCCTGCCCAGTACCAACACAGTCGGCATGAACTTGACCGAAGTCAGGGTCAGTGGGGTAGAGGTCCTTGAGAGTTTCAAATCCTGTTGTGCTGACGGTCATTGTGGTCAGGGCATGTGCTCGCCGGCTCAAAGCGTCGGCCACACGGTTCAGGGTTCCGGCTTTGTGTTTGAGATGGAAGGTGTATTCTTGGAGGAAATTAACCCATTTGGCATGACGCTTGTTAAGAATTTTCTGGGAGTTCAAATATCTCAGGGCTTCATGATCAGAGTTAAGGATAAATTCACGCTGGATCAGGTAATGTCTCCAATGCTTGAGAGCTTGGACCACGGCATAAAATTCAACATCATAAGTGGAGTACCGTGACCTGGCATCGTTCAATTTCTCGCTGTAGAAGGCGACAGGTCGTCCTTCTTGACTTAGGACAGCGCCAATCCCGACATGTGAGGCGTCGCAATCGACCACGAAAATCTTGGTGAAGTCGGGGAGAGCCAAAACAGGAGCATGCGTCAATAGATGTTTTAGAGTTTGAAAGCTCGTCTCTGCTTCAAGAGTCCAGGCGGGTGCGTCTTTCCGCGTGCAGTCTACCAACGGTGCCGCACAAGTGCTGAAGTTCCGAAGGAAACGTCGGTAGAAAGAAGCTAACCCTAGAAAGCTGCGAATTTCAGTGAGGGTTTGGGTACGGGCCAGCTCTGAATGGCTTGAATCTTTGAGGGGTCAACTTTAAGTCCATCAGCAGTGACAATGTATCCTAGGAAAAGGACCGTGTCAGACATGAAGGAGCATTTCTTGCTGTGGACATACAGTTTTTGGTCTCTCAGGGTTTCCAGGACTTGACGCAAGTGAGATAGATGGTCTTCTTTGGTCAAACTGTAGATCAGGATATCATCGAAGTACACGACCACAAACTTGCCAATAAAGGGTCGCAAAACATGATTCATTGTCCGCATGAAGGTGCTTGGGGCATTAGACAAGTCGAAGGGCATGACCGTCCATTCATACATGCCCTCTTTGGTTTTGAAAGCTGTCTTCCATTCGTCTCCAGGTCGCAGGCGAATCTGGTGGTAACCACTGCGGAGATCCATCTTGGAGAACAACTTGGCACCTGATAACATATTCAAGCATATCATCAAGGCGTGGAATGGGAAAACGATATTTGATCGTTATTTTGTTGATAGCTCGACTGTCCACGCACATTCTCCATGTACCGTCTTTCTTTGGGGTAAGCAGAGCAGGAACCGCCACGGGGCTCATACTCTCTCGAACATACCCACGTCGCAGCAGGTCAGTAACCTGCTGGTTCATCTCCTCATGCTCACTTGGGCTCATTCGGTAATGGGGTAAGTGGGGTAGACTGGCTCCAGGGACTAGATCAATGTGATGTTGAATGTCTCGCAACGGGGGCAGTCCTTCAGGCAACTCTGCAGGCATGATGTCAGCGAACTCTTGGATGATGGGCTTTATCTCAGGTGGGACTTCAGGTGGAGTTGTCTCTTGGTTGTCCACTTCTCGTCCCATTAAGGCATAGACGGTGGAGCTCTCCTGAATTTCATGTTGGAATGTTTGGGCTTCCATCAACAACACGGAGCCGTGGTCGCAAGTCTTTGCCGGTGGGGTCTTGTTACCAGTTTGGTTGGTCGCAGCTCGAAGTGTAGCCACTTGGCGAGGCTAAGGGCTTCACGTTGCGGTCTGAGGGTTACACGAACCTTGTCTATGAGAAAGGTGTACGTGTTCAGTTTTCCTCGGTGTTCGGTGTCTCGATCGAATTGCCACGGTCTCCCTAGAAGTATGTGACAGACATCCATAGGGGCTACATGGCACCACACCTCGTCCTTATATGTGGGACCAATGGAAAAGCTAACGAGGCTTTGTCGGTGGATCGGGATTTGGGTACCACCTCGAAACCATGCCACGCTGTACGATTTCTCGAGTGGTTGTGTTGGCAGACCCAACTTATCTACCATTTCTTGTGAAACAAAGTTCTCAACTCTTCCTCCAGTCAATGATCAGTGAACAGCGTCGTCCTCCGGAGGTGCAGGTGGTTCGGAAGATGCTGCGTCGCAGCCAGCTATCAGCATCGTGGACAGCGGGGGTGAGCAGAATGTTTGTGGGTACGCTGTCAGGAGCGATAAAGTTCCCGTGTTCAATTACCAGGAACGGACCGGAGTCGTCTCCATCCACTCCTAGAGGTTCATAGTCATCGGCTCCCATGGCGTCAGCAGTCATCGCAATCGGATCCTCTTCAGGAGATTCTTGCTGGTCAGGGTCGGGGTATTCAGGGTCGTCGGTGGTGCATAGATGGACGGGTTTAGCCTTAGGGGTTCGGACACTCTGCTGCTCGATGTCCCTTTTGATAGCATCGGAAGCAAGTATCAGGTCCTACAATAGGTCGGCTTCCCAGGATGCCTTGACCAAGGTTTCCAGTGGATGATCGGGCGATGGCAGGAGTTGATGGTTTGGCTTGGGTTTTACCCGCAATGGTTGATGAGGAACCCATCGGTTTGGAGTATGTCATCGAGGTACTGGTACGAGGGGCGGAGTTCACAGAGAAAGGCATTTTCCTCGTCTGGGCTTTAGCAAGCTTGATCTCAGCCCGTTCAGCCTGCTTGTAGGCTTCGTTGACATTACGGCAGTTGTGGAGGTATAGTTCATCCTGGATGACTTGGCGGAGGCCTTGCATGTAGCGGGTGACTTCCTGAATAGGAGTCTCCTGCAAACGGTTGCGATGGACTAGGGATTGGAACCCTTCGGTGTATTCCTTCACGCTCATGGTACCTTGCCTCCATGATTGCAGTCGCGCGTACAGATCGCGTCTGTAATCTTCAGGCACGAATTTGGTCTTCAATTTAGCTTTCATTTTGCTCCAGTTGCGGATTTTACTTTTTCCCTTCCGTTTGCGTTCGGACTGCAAACGGTCCCACCATAGTAGAGCATGTCCTTTTAATTTGATGGTGACAAATTGGACTTTTCGCTCGCTAGGCATGGACTTCCACACAAAGAAATGTTCAACGGTTTGGAGCCAATCCAAAAAAACGTCAGGATCTCGTCCTCCGTCAAATTTCGGGACATCGAGACGGATACCTCGATCCCAATCCATCGTCGGACTTGGGTCCCTTTTGCGGTTGGAATTGATGTTCACCATTAATTTGCGGAGTATAGCCAAAGGTGTATGGGTCTGGAGTCTTGGGGAGGAAAGGGGTGTATTCTTTGGGTTCTTCTTGTTCACTTTCCTGTGAATGATAATCACTAACATGTCCGTCAGAAGTAGAAGAGCTAGAATCTCGGGAAGTGCTATTCCGGGAGTGTGATTTCCGGTTAGTGCGTCGACCTTTGTTGGGAGTTTCATCAGTAAGGTCGTTGCCTATCATACGACTATTCAGGGTAGCAATTTGCCCACTCAACTGTTCAACCACTCTTTGCATGTGTTGTATTTGAGCAGCTAGGGATTCCAGCGATAGTTCAGGGTGTGTGGTGGAGGGGGGTTTAGAACCACTAGGTTTGTCGGCCATGGATGTCCTAGGGTTTTGCTTTCCTTCTTGGGTTTTTTTTTCTTTTTATCCTAGGGTTTGTTTTGTGGTTTTTTTTGTGGTTTTGTTTTGCGGTTTTTTTTATATGCAACGAATAAAAGGGATCCAGACGAAATGCAGAATCGTGAGGCTCTGATACCAAATTGATACAAACAAAATTAGTAATGAACTAAATGTGACTCGACTATGAAACTACGGAATTAAAATGACGAACGAATGAAAACTGAATGCTATACGAATTTCAGCAACAATAAACGTCAAGTCACTCGTTGTTTTAGCACCGATTTCAATCACAATTTTGGGGCAATCAAGTAGCTACTGATTAGAGGATGTTGCGGCAATGGGACCTCAATAAATCACCAAGCTAAACAACAATGTAACAGCCCACAAATCTATATTTATAAAATGGCATAATATGCGGTAGAAACACTCATACCACAACCCGCAAGGGATTGGTTAGGCGCGCCTCAGATCTGGCCGGCGTATTCTCGAGGTTTTGGACGGTTTGCAACGACACCGGCGGGTCTCGACGGGGTCTCCAGGTCAGCGGTCACGCCGTACTCGGTTGGTGGTCAGGCTGGCTTCAGGCGTGGGCAACGACCACTGGAAGGGGTCGCAGGAGGTATCACAGGGAGGGTAGAAGTCACCCGGATGGCGCAACGGCTTGGGGCGGTGAGAGAGGGCAGAGGGCGGCACTGGGTGGCCCAGTGGTGGGAGTAGGAGGAGAGGAGGGGAGGTGCGGCGTGGCGGAGAGGGGAGTACCGGGGCGGGGAGGAGGGCGGCGTCGGGGTTGGAGATGGTGGCCGAGGATCGCGGCCGTGGAGGGAGAAGGGAGAGGGCCTGGGAGAGGCGGCGGCATCGTGGAGAGAAAGGAGTCACGGCGAGGGGAGAAGGCGGCGGCGTGGAGAGGGGGGAAGGGATGGGGAGGGCGTTTTAGGGTTCGGGTTAGCACGGGAGAGAAGGGAAAGGGTGGGCGGCGCCCGAGAGGAGAGAGAGAGAGAGAGAGAGAGAGAGAGAAAATTAGGGATGGAGGAAAATGTTCTCAATTCAACTTAATCAAAAACCTAATACAAAGGGAGCCCTTTATAGAGGCTACTCCCCCTCAAAGAAGCAACAAATCCCTAAAATTAGGGAAAGAAGAAATCAAAGGGAAAATATAAAAAGAGGCCTTTTATAATGAGCCTTTTACATGGGAATGAAATAAAATCAACTAAACAAAGCAAATGATAATTAAAATAAATTGGATAAATGTGCACAAAATTCGTTATCATGCTGCATCAAGTTGTCTCTCGTTTGACCACTTCACGTCCCATTAAAGCATAGATGGTGGAGCTCTCCTGAATTTCACGTTGGAACGTCTGGGCTTCCATCAACAACACGGGACTCGTAGTCGAAGTTTTTGACGATGGGGTGTTTTTACCAGGTTGGGCGGTCGCGGCTCGCCATTTGGCGAGGGCTAAGGGCTTCACGTTGTGGTCTAAGGGTCACGCGCACTTTGTCTATGAGAAAGGTATAAGTGTTCAGCTTGCCTCTGTGCTCCGTGTCTCGATCGAACTGCCAAGGTCTCCCTAGAAGTATGTGACAGACATCCATAGGGGCTACATGGCACCACACCTCGTCTTTATATGAAGGTCCAATGGAGAAGCTAACGAGGCTTTGACGGTGGATCGGAAGTTGGGGTACCACCTCGAAACCATGCCACATTGTACGGTTTCTCGAGGGGTTGAGTTGGCAGACCCAACTTATCTACCATTTCTTGTGAAACGAAGTTCTCAATGCTTCCTCCGTCAATGATCAGCGAACAGCGTCGCCCTCCCGAGGTGCAGGTGGTTCGGAAGATGCTGCGTCGCAGCCAGCTATCAGCATCGTGGACAGCGGGGGTGAGCAGAATGTTTGTGGGTGCGCTGTCAGGAGCGATAAAGTTCTCGTGTTCAATTACCATGAACGGACCGGATTCGTCTCCATCCACTCCTAGTGGTTCGTAGCCATCGGCTCCCAGGGTGTCGGCAGTCAAAGCAGCCGGCTCCTCTTCAGGTGATTCCTGTGGTTCAGGGTCAGGGTTTTCAGGGTCGTCGGTGGTGCACAAATGGACAAGTCTAGCCTTAGGGTTTGGGCACTCTGCGGCTCGATGTCCCTTTTGATAACATCGGAAGCACGTATCAGTTCCTACCATAGGCCGACTTCCCAAGATGCCTTAGCCAAGGTTTCCAGTAGGTGGTCGGACGACGGCAGGAGTTGATGGTTTGGTTTGGGTTTTACTCGCCACAATTGATGAGGAACCTATCGGTTTGGAGGATGTCATCGGGGTACTGGTGCGATGAGCGGAGTTCACAGAAAAAGGCATCTTCCTCGTCTGGGTTTTAGCAAGCTTGATCTCAGCCCGTTCAGCCTGCTTGTAGGCTTCGTCGACATCTCGGCCGTTGTGGAGGTAGAGTTCATCCTAGATGACTTGGCGGAGGCCTTGCATGTAGCGGGTGACTTCCTGATAGAAGTCTCCTGCAAACGGTTGCGATGGACTAGGGATTGGAACCCTTCGGTGTATTCCTTCACGCTCATGGTACCTTATCTCCATGATTGCAGTCGCGCGTACAGATCGCGTCTGTAATCTTCAGGCACGAATTTGGTTTTCAATTTTGCTTTCATTTTGCTCCAGCTGCGGATCTTACTCTTTCCTTTTCGTTTGCGTTCAGATTGCAAACGGTCCCACCATAGCAGCGCATGCCCTTTTAATTTTATAGTGACGAATTGGACTTTTCGTTCGCTAGGCATGGACTTCCACACAAAGAAGTGTTCGACGGTTTGGAGCCAATCCAAAAAAACGTCAGGATCTCGTCCTCCGTCAAATTCCGGGACATCGAGACGGATACCTCGATCCCATCCATCGTCGGACCTGGGTCCATTTCGTGGTTGGAATTGATATTCACCATTAGTTTGTGGAGTATAGCCGGAGGGGTATGGATCTGGGGTCTTGGGGATGAAAGGGGTGTAGTCTCTTGGTCCTTCTTCTTCACTTTCTTGTGAATGATACTCGCTAACATGTCCGTCGGAAGTAGAAGAGCTAGAGTCACGGGAAGTGCTATTCCGGGAGTGTGGTCCCCGTCTAGTACGTCGACCTTTGTTGGATGTTTCATCACTATTCTTTTTCTCTAGCATCTGACAAGTTAGGGTGGCAACTTGTCCGCACACTTGTTCATATAGCCGTTGCATGTGTTGCATTTGAGCAGCTAGGGATTCTAATGATAGCTCAGGGTGTGAGGTGTGGGTGGGTTTAGAGGCATTAGGTTTGTCGGCCATGGAATTCCTAGGGATTCTGCTTTCTTTGTTTGGGAATTTGTTTTTTTGTGTGTTTTTTTTTGTTTTTTTTCTTTTTTTATATGCAATTAATAAATGCGATGCAAGTGAGGTGCAAGATCGTGATGCTCTGATACCAAATTGATGCAACCTACTTATATAGCAACTAAGTAAACAACTATGAAGACGTGAACTAGTGGACTTGACGACAAAGACAACTAAAATGAGATGCCTTGTGCAAAATCAGCAACAAAAGGAAACAAATTATTCGAATATAGCACCGATTTCTCCTAAATTTAGGGCAACACGAACAGTTTTCGATTATGGGAAATAAATAACGATATCTGCGGCACGGAATCTCAATAGTTCACCAAACCAACTAGCAACATAACAAGCCACAAACTAATATTATGCAGTGGAAATTAGATGGTGGAAATTGTCACTCATACCACAACCAACAGGGGATTTTTCGTCGGCTTCAGACCTGGTCGGCGTTGTCTCGGGGCTTGGGCGGCTTGCTGCGGCACGGGAGGTTCTAGCCGAGGGCACAGGACGGCGGAGTGGTTGTTGGTCTTCAACTGGTCGAAACCGGCGGTAGCTGGGGCGTGGGGAGGGGGGAGAGACTACGGTCGCAGGGGGAGGGGAATGGCGTGGGTACAGGGATGGGGGGAAAACTGGGCGGTTCCGAGGGTGGAGGCAACGCTGGGGGAGGCGAGGGGAGAGGAAGGAGGCGGTGGTGGCGTCGCGTGGCTGGAGCGCGGGAGGGCCCGAGGTGCTGGGGGGAAGGCGGTGTGGAATCAGCGTTGGCGGGGGCGAGTGGGGGCGCGGCTGAAGGCGAGGCGGCGACAGTTGGTGAAGGAGAGGGGGTGGCGCGGCGGCTGGCGAGTCGCGAGGCGGGGAGGGGAGGTCCCGTGGGGGAAGGCGGTGGGAGGTAGAGGGAGGAGAGGAGAGGGAAGTGGCGCTGGGAAGGGTTAGGGCACGGGAACGAAGAAAGGGGAAGGAGGGGGGCGGCGCCCGAGAGGAGAGAGAGAGAATTAGGTTGGGAAAAATTTTCTCAAATTCAACTTAATTAACCCTAATACAAAGGGGGCCCTTTATAGAGGCTATTCCCCCTCAAAATAAGCAACAACTTCCTAAAATTAGGGAAAGAAGAAAACAAAAGGAAAGGATAAAAAGGCCTTTTATAATGAGCCTTTTACATGGGAAATAAATAAATAAAATAAACAAAAACAAATGATAAATAAACAAAATAAATGTTCACAAAAGTTGTTATCATGCTGCATCAAATAGGAAACTCAAGGAGAGAGAATAAATATCCATAGTTGCATCAAGTGAGGGATCGTTTCATTCCGAGTCATCAACCTAGAAATCATGTGAATAATGTAAAGGGTCATCTATGGCACGTGTTTGTCCCTCCTATATGAAATGGCCGAAGAAACCCCTCTCTAACATATAAATTAAATAACTTGCATATTAGGTTCCAACAAATTTTTGAAGAGGAGGTGCTAAAAGGAGGGAGGACTGTGGCAGTGATTGTCTAGGAAAAGGGGGAAGAAGGGGATGGGGATATTATGGGGGGATGAAATTTGGAAGAAAAATGTCAAATGTCAGATTAAATCTAGCTTATAGAACTCAATGAAATGGTTGAGTCAATGGAATAAGATAATGGAAGGGACTAAGTGTAAAAGAAAATCAATATCTAGGATTCTAGATGTAATTCGTAATTGAGGGTTCAGCGCATAATTATGAAAGTATAAAAAGTGTGGGTGTAAAAATCCCAAAATATAGTATATTTAACTAGAAATATAAAATTATGTAAAAGCCTAATTAACATCAATTTATATATATAACCTAATAGGACATGCCCAACTTCAAAATATCACCTCCAATAGATTTGACCTTGATTGAAAGACAATAATGCCTCAAGGTCATGAACTGAAGAAAAATTCCTCTCAGTGCTAGCATGTTGAATGTGAATGTATAGGTCCCCTCAGGGGGCTCAACTAAGAAACTACATTTCATATGGTCCTCACCTCAAAATGTTTCCAATATTGTCATCAACTACAACAACAACAAAGCCTTTTCCCAAAAATTAAGTAGGGTCGGCTACATGGATTCTTCGCCTCCATTCATATCTATCTTGGGTCAATCTCGGGCTTATATCTGAAAAACTAAGATCTCTTCGTATGGTCTCCTTTCCAACACTTCTTGGGGCGTCATCGCCCTCTCTTAGCCAGCTCAACATCCCAACACTTGCATCTCCTAAATGATGCATCCGTTGATCTTCTTTGCAAATGATCAAACCATCTTAGGCGATTTCCGCGCATCTTATCCTCGATCAGAGCTACGTGTGTGTGGGTGTCTACACATCCACCTTAACATTTTCATTTCTGCTACAGCCATTCTCTCCACATGTCTATGGTTCACAGGCCAACATTCAGATCCATATAGCATAGCAGGTCTCACAGCTGCTTTGTAAAACTTTTCTTTAATTTTTAAAGGGATTTTCTTATCACAGATAACAGTAGAGGATCCTCTCCACTTTAGCCAGCATGCACTTATTCTATTAGTAACATCTCCATCAATTTCCCCATCATGTTGCAAAATAGATTCCATATATCTAAAAAAATTTCTCTTCCGAATGTTATTGTCACCAATCTTCACCTAGATTCCTTCAACATTGCTTCCATCAAAGGTGCACTCCATTTATTCCATCTTCTCCCTATTTATAAGAAATCCTTTAGTCTCCAATGCATGTCTTCAGACCTCAAGCTTCTCATTTACTCCATCTCTAGTCTAGTCAATCAACACCAACATCATCAGCAAATAACATACACCAAGGTAACTCATTCTGAGCGTGACTTGTCAACTCATCCATAATCGAGTTGACAAGTCACTTTCAGGATGAGTTACCTTGGTGTATGTCATCAACTGGTTGGAAAAAATCATCATAGTTCCTTTTGACTTCAACACCTAGTAACAAACTGTTGAAGGAGTAAGCCCTTTAAAGGATAGAAATTTCATGATATTTCATTTATGGAGTAGTCAATTTAATATCATCAAAACTAAACAAGCATTTTTTAGCCTTTTTGTCATAGTCACATTGATGGTTGCATGAAACTTTGACATTTTTAAAGACAATCGTGTTAAAAAAAGTCAGAGTGGTGTAGCAACATATTGATTAAGAAGATGCTCCATAGTAGTAACAACAGGAGCTCCGACCCCCTTAAATCTCAGCGACATTAACAATGTACACCAACAGAAGTTAACTACATGCAATTCTCAAATTAATGACCAATGTTTAGAAACTAAAGTGACAATTGTTTAAAAACGGAACTTGATAAGATTAAAGCCAATGCCAAAAATTGTAGCGATCAAATTTGTCAGTTTCGATCGTTATTGACAAGTAATGTAGGAAATCTACATCTAGCAATGCAGCCAGCCAATGGCCTCTAGCCTCTCCTTGGATATATCCACAAATCCTGATATAATTGTCCGATTCTAAAACAAAAAAAAAGAGTTCTGCTCTTGAACCTCTGCTTAGTCGTATCAACTAGTACATAGAGAGAGAATTTCCCGAATAAAAAGACAAGATTTCTTCTCTGAAGCCTTTCCTTTAGAAATACCCCGAAATCCACAGAGGCATTTTTTCCCAAAAGGATCGGATTTTTCATGCAACGCAGCAGCAAAAAATACAGCCTATAATGAACAAAGCCCAAAATCAAACAGATCAAAGTTACTCACACCGACGTGGCTCTTTATGATCTTCCTCCTGGCGAGGAACCTCGCAATTGGCGGCGTGAGGGCCACCGTGATCGGCACCCTTACGGGGAAAAGTGCCTTGTTCAGCAGAACCGCCACCGCCAGCGCCCCTCCGCTGGAGGCCGCGAGCTCTGCCGTCCTGTTCCTCCCATTCCTCTCCTCCCCCTCGCCCTCCCCCTCCGCGTCCGGCGTGCCGGAAGGAATCCCGACGCGTCGGAAAAGGGCCTCCACATCGACGTTGTTTCTGATGGCGGCATAGAGACCGGCGATAGACACGGCGGAGACAGAGAGGTGGACCCCCAGAGCCATCTTCCCGTACTTCCTCGCAAGCTCCCGCAATCGCTCCCCCATCGCCATCTCGCCACCACTTCGACGAGGGAAATATGAGGGTTTAGGGTTTTTGGGAGGACGCCGCCGGCGACATCGTTTATGGGACCGATGTGTGTTGCCTTCCTGGACTTATGATAGTCCTATGATAGTCTCCATGGGCAACAATGACGGCCTACTTTTTCCCCCAAAAAAAAACTCTCATGTCCAAAAGGGAATTTTTTAAAATAATTACTAAAGTAATTATAATTAGTTAAATATTTACAAAATGAAGTTATTTAAAAGAAATAGGAAGAGAATGACTCCATATAAGCCGATTTGGAGGTGGATCCAACGGTTACCTCCCCATCCCCAAATCGTTGACGCTTGTAGGGCTTGTCTGGTCGTCAGTTTACCTCGAGGTAACTTAGTATACCTCTTGCTTTATCCCTACATTCTTGGGTTGGAATTAGTTGTGAGAACTATATAATTTTTTATTATAATATTTTAAATACATTCAAATAAAAAATTAGCACAAAAATATATTATAATCATTAAAAATTTAATATAATACATGATCAATGTCACATCACATCGCATTTATCATTCCAATCCTCTCCAACCCTCCTAACCAGCCAAATATCTATTATTCAAATGAGATACTCCAATCCAACCCAACCCAACTAAAGTTACCAAACAGGTCCTTAGTTCTTTCCCCTCTCCCCTTTACATATACCACCCCAATTTCTCCCACTCCATTCTCCATTTTCTCACCAACCCTCTCAATTCTTCAATTCCCTCATTTCCTTATCTCCGTAATTCTCTTGCCTATTCATCCATTCTGATCATTTTCATCAAGCTAAAGTAAATCGAAGTCATTATTTGTAAAGCCTTAAAAATCTATTCATTCGGATCCTACCGTGCATATGGATATAAGATCTCGCATGATGAGATGAAATGAACTGGACTTATTTCATCGGAATATGAGATCACTTCAAATTGTTATGAATTTCAGATGTAAAAGAGGTTGGCGCTGATTAAGTTGACATTAACCATTAATCACCAACATTAATATTAAATAAACATGATTAAGGAGGCTGATGATGATTGAAATACTAATCATTATTACTAAACATTGATCGTAGATTAGTAAGTATTAATCACATTTAAGAATAACTAATCACCAATTACTAATTAATAGTAATTAGCACTAGTTAAGTGTAATTAACAAAACCACTGGCTCGGGATAGACCCAAGCAAACCATGGGTTGGATAGCCCATGATTTTAGCGGTGACATGGCATGTGACTGGGATTGTCCTGCGTAGCAGACAAATGGTGATTATACGGTCCTACTAATGGGGCGTTGATTGAGTATGACGCGTATATATACCTCATGCCCCTTCTTTCTCCACGGCTTCTATTTTATCCACCACCAACCCAGGGATGGGGTTGAGATTATGAGAGAAGGGAAGGGAAGTGGAAAAGAAGTACGAGTGAAGCGTTGTCGAGCAGAAGAGAAGGAAGACATGATCTCTTCTCTCCTCGACGACTTCAAGAAGGAGGTAAGTAAATCTTTTTAATCCATGTTTCGATCCATTTCTTTAAGACTCATTTTTTCTTTTGAGTTTCTCTATATGTAAGCGAAACTCTGTCGAAATTTTACTTTGAAACATCACCCAATATAAGGGCACAATCAGTGGCAAGATCGCTTCAACAATACTTCAGAAAACCCAACAACACTTATGGAGAATTCCTACTTTGTGTTAATCCTTATTGATGACTCGAATTTTAAAAAGGTCTAAAATAATATCCTCATGGAAGCGAAGATATATTGTCACTCACTAAGGCGACTACTAATAAACCTTGAGGTTAATCGACAATCAACCACACAATGTTTAATTAAGCAAAGCAAGCAAGTGTGAACCAAAATTTGTTATACCCAACAAATAGATATATAGTGATAAGTAAAGTAGAGGGCGATCACAGGAAACAATTAAGGATAGATAATAAAAAATTGGCCAAGAAAGACAATAAATAATTTTGGGTATTTTTAGATTTTTAGATTTTTTTGGGTTTTAACTTTTGTATTTTTTATGGAATTAAGTTATTATATATTTTTTATTTTAAATCTTATAATTTTTATTTTCTTTGTATATTTTTCTCATTTTTAATTTTCTTTTTTTCTTTTAATTATATAATATAGGAATATATAAGGCTGCATAAATAATACGAGGTAATATAAGTATAAATATAATAAAAAATACTCAAAATTATAGAATTAAATATTTTTAGGTCTTAAATAGCTTTTACTGTTTTGTGATTTTTAAGATATTTTGGCTGATTTTTATGTATTTTTAAAGTAAAAAATATCCCAACACAGGGATTAAATAAATAATATGATTGATTTGGAGATTAAAAATAGCAAAAGGACAAAAAATTTCCCAAACAAGATTAATATATAATAACAACAAGACAAATCAGAAATAAAAATAATTATTTTTGGAGTTTTTAGGAAATTTATATATTTTTAGTGGATTTTGGAGTGTTTTAATTTTTATATTCTTTATTTTTCTATTTTTAGGTATTTTTGGTTTAGAATTAGAAAACACAATAATAAGCAATATATATTTGGGAAATTTTCAAAATATTTTTATATTTTTGGGTATTTTATAAGGGGATATTTACACCCATAACCTTGAGTAGTTTCATAATTACCCCATAAACCTTCGATAATTCATAATTACACGAGTAACCCCCAATAATCCTTAACTCTTATATGGCATAACCCTGTGTTATGTTCTGTTTGGTATGACAGTTATATTTGACGGTTTTCGTGAAAAAAAGACAAAATTACCTCTAATGCTCATTTTTATTTACAAATCATGCCATCTCATTAGAGTATCCAGATCAACGGCTATCGTTCAATCTGGAAGGCTTATTTGTTCTTCTCCTCAAGGTAGCTACGTGAGGTATTGAAAATTGCTAGGATGTTACAGGTCTGATCATTCACGAATCTCCGGTTTAATCTCAAAGTTCTTGCTCGCAGCTGCGTATAACGCAGATGGGTCTCGTTTACAGATGCCGAAGATGCCCTTGAGGAGCAGAATTATCGGTGCCAGATTTACTCCATTTTACAGTGGAGATTTACTCCATTTTCTGTCGAGGCAGGAGCTGCAGGTCGACGAGTTCGTATGCGCGGTCAGAAACCGAACCGGGGTGGAGGCAAGGAGGAGGAGCCGCCCACCTCCAACCCATGCTGGCCCCGAGTCCGAACCCGCCCACCCTCCCCTCGCACCTCCGCCCCCTGCCCACCGAACCGAGCTCCCCCGACCTCCGCCCACCATCCAGGCCGGCTCTCCCCCCGCCCCCAAACCCAACCCCACAGACCCGAGAACCCCGACCCTCCGCCCACCGTCCAACCCAGATCGTCCCCTCCCCCGCCACCCTCTCCCACCGCTATTCCCACCTCCTCTTCGCATTCGAAGAATTTCTCGACTGTTGAGCAGCTCAGTGGGCTTTCTACCGAGTGCTAACTATACAATGTTGGAGTCACCCTGTGCTTTGGAATGGGGGCATTTCCGACGAGGTGATTTCTCTCCTCCAGGTCTTCGGATTTCAATCAGAATGGGGCATTTCCAACGAGGTGATTTCTCTCCTCCGAATTTCCTACCGTGTCATGAGAAGAAGCTCAAGATCTTTCCTTTGAGAGTACTTTTAGCAGCGAGCGAACTTGAAGCATCGGACTCCAACATCTCGTTCTCATACACAGATAAAAAGGTCAAAACGGGTCTCAACCCCTGCCTGGAAGCCCCTCACATTGCCTCCTTCCGCCTGAAAGTCCCCCGCCACCTCCCCTGCCGGCGCCGGCGTCGAAATCCCTAGCCTCCAACCCACCCGGACGCCCCCGCGCCTGCCACCCTACGGCCCGCCACTGCCACACCCCCTCCCTTGCGGCCTCGAGGCCCCCCGCCCCCCTCCGTCTGGAAGGTCTTCCCACTGCCTCCTGCCTGGAAGTCCTTCCTCCCCCACCCCTACCACCACGGTGTCCTTCATTGCAGGCTTTGCAGCCTCGACCCCTGCCGCCCCTTCCTGCAAGACTGCCCTCCCGCAATCTATCCTCGAAGCCCTGCAATATCTGGAAGTGTTTTTTTACTTTTGATTATCATATCCATTGTATTGTGGTTTGGTTAAATTATCTCCCTCCTATGGTTGAGTTAATGAACAAAGTTAACGGAAGGTTATGAGTGTAAAACGGAACATTTATTAAGGGTTTTGAGTGTAATTCGTGATTATAGAGGGTTTTTCGGGTAATTACGAAGTTACTCAGGGTTATGGGTGTAAATATCCCTTTTATAAGTCAAATAGGAATAAAAACATGTTCTTTTTACTTTTAATAAATATTTAAGGGTGTAAGATGCAAAAATAAAAATATGACGTGAAAGTATATGTAAGCAGGCACGTTTCCTTATTTTTTGAGACTTTTGGAGCATAGATGCTAATTTTAATAAATAGAAAAGATCGCCAAAATTACATATACTAGAAAGGGTATTTTTTACAATTAAAAATAAAGGCAACCACTATACTGCAATTATCCCAAATATTACGACTAATATTCAAAATTTAAATACTGAAACAAATTACAAACTTGTGAGGGTTTAAATGCAAAATCGCTAGCTCACGTGGGACCGTATGTAAGGTGACGTGGCGCGGGCCCAATTGCAATATGAAATAAACTCCAGGATTTCGGTGCAATTTTACAATTATTTTAAACTACCAAAACAAAATGCATGACTAAATAATAAAAAAACAAAAAAATGAGGGGCCTAAGATGCAATTACCCCTCTATTAAGCGTGATCCAATGGCGGAAGAGCTTCACTTGTCTACGTGGTGATCATCCGACGATTGGTACCCCTTCGTGCTTCAATGCAGAGATTATATCTCTGCCCAAATCTGACGACTGAGGCTCAAAACATCAGATGGTAGCTGTTGCGTCTGGAGCAGCTAGAAGATCATACAGGTCCAAGGGTACCTGGAAGAATTGGGATGAACAGTAGGCGGGGCTTGCTTTGATCTGATCTCCTGGGCAACTTTGACCATCTAGGTGGCTCCCAGATGGTTCAAAATGATGCTCAGGCTCTTCCGTATCAATCGAGGGTCTCAAAACGACTCAAGATCATCAGAGAAGCTCCGGCAAGCCCGAGACCTGGAGGTGATCTTCCTTCTTCGAATACCCTTGGGGAGGGGCCTTTTCTCATTGAAATCTTCAGAGTTATCATGAGGACAAAAAGACGAAGCTCATGGATGCTTCATGTGTTGAAGGGAGGCGGATATGGAGTATGGCGGAGGTCTCCGGTGATGTGGCGGAGAAGGAGACCGGATTTCCTGATCTATGCAAAGATCAGGTTGGAATAGGTGCGTGCGGTGAAGAGAGAATGATGGTGAAGAAGATGGGGGTGAGTGGAGAGGCGGAGCGAGGTGTATATGGCCAGAACAGGGCGATAGATCTGGAGCTCCGTCGTCCGAAGATTTTGGATTTTATGAAAGATGAAACGAAATTGAACGCAATAAAAGGTTAAATTTAACTACTGTTATGCTAAAGAATCGGAAGAAGTACAAGAATAGAAGCTCACTTGACCTGCATTATCCTGGAGACAAACTTCGGGCGGAGGAGGTGGCGGAGCTGGATCACTTGATTCGACCCTCCAGAGGACTCGCTAGACCACAGGGAAGTTCGTTGTTCTCTCCAGGTAACTTAATCCAAGCTTGGTTTAGGGTTTTCTGGAGAGGAAGAGGATCAAAAAGCAAAGGAAGCCCGAGGGAGATACTATATACAAGTCCACTTCATCGGGTAGTGGTGCTCGATTCAAAGGCTTGTCGACCAAGGAATCATTTGGGAGTGAAAAAGCTCGATGATCGAGGAGCAAAAGTCAAGCATATATCAAGATGAATAGGTGCAAGAATTGAGTGTGAAAAATTCGAGGAAGATGGAGTCAATAGGAGTCTGACACATCTAGGTTGGGAGGAGGACAGGTTAACTGTCGTAGGGCTGTCATTGGTCCACCTAAGCTGTTGCACGACAGAACAAATTTGAAATTCAAAATTAATTTAAAATAAATTAATAAATGATTATTTAATTTATGATTAATACATAAAAAAGTTTATTATTTAATTAATATTTTAATACGATTTTTTCTTATTTTTACAAGCTTATTTATTATGAGTTGCTTTTAAATGGTTTATTTATAGGTATATTTATATGTATTATGTGTATTTTATTTTTATTTTGTATTTTGTATTTTATTATTTTATATGCATAATTTATATATTTATAACTTATTTTTAGATACATAAACATATTTTTGATATATTTTTATAATATAATTTGTACACTTAAATAAATATAGGTATTAAATATATAGGTATAAGTTCATCTATGTATTTTTCATATTATTTTATTTAGTATTTTATTTACAATTTTATTTTATTCTAAATATTTTCATATATTATAAATAATATTTACAAAATTATAAAAATATAAAATTATAAAAATTATAAATAATAGATAAAATGAATATTTTATTCATGTATATAATACAATAGGGGTCAAAAATCCAACTTTTTCATCTTAACTCCAAACTAAATGAAACTACTTCATTAAATAGCTTGTTAAAAGTTATATGCAATTAAAGATGTTTTTGAAACATTTTAAGTTCATATGGAGAAGATATGGTTATGGGAGTTTGGGTTTTGGCTTTTTATTTAGAGTAAAATGTACATTGTGACCACCCCACCACTACGACCACCCCGCCCATGCGATCTTCCCAGCCCCCATCTCCCCGCCCCTACAACCTTCCCCCACCTAGCAACCTTCCATGCGACTACCCCCTGCCCAACAACCTTCCTTGCAACCTTCCCCCACCCCCTCCCCTCCCCTGTAACCACCCCCCTTCCCTGCCCCCGTCTCTCCTTCTCAGCCCCTTCCCAACCCCCGTCTCCCTCCCCTACGACCACCCCCCGCCCAGCAACCTTCCATGAGACCTTCCCCAACCCCCTCCCCTCCCCTGTGACCACCCTCCTTCCCTTCCCCCATCTCTCCTTCCCAGCCCCTATGTCCCCTCCCTGCGACCACCCCCATTCTCTGCCCATGTCTCTCCTACCCGGTCCCCGTCTCCCCTCCCCTACGACCACCCCATCTCTTTACCAGCCCCCTTCACTGCCTCCTCTTCCATGTGACCTCCTCCTTCAATGTCCCAGCGTCCCCGAAGGTCTCCCATCCGTCGGAGAAGTTCTCATGCATCCTGACTTGCACCGACATCTATTCGTCGGTGTCCCCTCTTCTCATCGTGATGGCTTCCACTTTGGTTGACTGATGAGCCGAAAAATTTGACCAAGATTCAGGTAAATGAAATAAAGCTAGGGTCATTGCGACCCGAGTCTCAGAGATCAACCGGATCAACAAGAAAAATGAAGGACAGACCACCAAACAGAGAAATCAAACACGAAAAATCAAATAGTGGCCCTGGCTATGATATTATCCTGTTATAGCACCCAGGGTCGGACTCAGGGAGCGCGGATTGGCCTTGCGGCCTACGAAGTAGTCTAAAAATGAAGAAAATATAAACAACTATTTTTTGGTGGATTTTAATATTTTTATAATTTTTTTGGATTTTTAAATATGAAGGAAAATAAGAAAACAATATAAACAAGCAACTTCAAGCAATTACTTAAACAGCCAAAAATAGTCCAAAAATTCCAACAAAAATATTTTTAGGTTTTATGGATTTTTTACTGTTTTTGATGAATTTTTGATAATTTTATGATTTTTATGGAATTATCTAAAAATCAAATAAGGCAGCAAAAAGACAACCTGTCCAGTCAGGCTTGGAGGACCAAATTAAAATATAAAATGGTCCTAAAATAGCCTGGAGGTATTTTTCATGTAAAGTAGAAACAATAAACAAAATTCAAGAGAAGAGTTTATTAATTTTTGGATTTTCTTTGATTTTTTAGAATTTTTATAAGTTTTCAAGGTTTTCAATTTTTAAGCTTTTTATAAATCTAAAAATGACCAAAAGATGCACAGAAAATCAAGGACACAAAAACACACAAAACTAAATTTTTTGGAATTTTTAACAAAGTTTTAATATTTTTTAGGATTTTATAATCTGGACAGAGAAAAAATTTGTTGTTTTTGAATTTTTTTAAAAAATAATAAAAATGCTAAAAAATGTACCAATTTTTTAGTGAAAATTTTACACAGTGGCAGGAGCCACGTGTCTAATTTTCACGAAGTTTGGACTTGATTTGATATTTTATTAAAATAAAATAACAAGGCACAGTGCACAGGGACCTAAATGTAAGGAAAATAAGTTCAAAGGCTAAAATGTAACAAATCCAAGAAATTGGGGGCCCCTCATGCAAAATTTCCAAGTTCTCAATCGCAACGCACGTGTACTAGGCACGGAGGGACCAATGTGCAAGAAAAATAAGTTCCAAGGGCTTATTAGCAATAGGTGCTAAAAGCCCAGGGAACTATTTGCAAATAACCCAAAGTATTCGGCACATGTCAATAAAAAACAGTCACAGGGGCATGGATGCAAATAATGAAAACTAAATTTCATTCCATAACTCCTTAAAACAATAGCCCAAACATTGCAGATTCACCACAAAAATTATGTGACGATGCACGTGTTCCACGTAGGCAGGGCTATAAATGCAAATAAAATAAGCACGAGGTCCTCTACGCAATTTTACCAAACTAAAAACAACTACAGAAAATATTTACAGGACTGAATAATAAAGACAAAAAGGGAGAGGGCCTAAGGATAAATTACCCTTTATTATCCGAGGGCTGAGAGTGCGCCACGTGGGATATCCAACGGCTGCAGGGCGCTGCTCCTCAACGAAGAGACCTCGGCTCTGATCTGACGGCAGAGAAGGAGCCACGTGGATGATCGAATGGCTATGGAATGGGCTCACCTCTCCTCTGCTACGGACGATCCAGATGAGGTCCAATCTCTGATCTGACGGTTGTTATCCCCTTGCCAATGGACGGCCGTGATCAAAACAGGGCGAGGGGGATCGATGGATGGCGGAGGAAGGTCCTCCAAGAACAGGTGGCCGGCGAACTTCACCGGCCCGATACTCACGATGGATGCCTCCTCTGCTGCTGCTAAGGTGCGGAATGGATCCGCCTTGACGTCCCGCAGCTGATGCGCTTCTCCGATGAGGCCGACGACCACCGGAGTGGCCGGGCGAGGCGGTGGCCTAGAGCTCCTATGCTCGAAATCTTCGATCCTCATATGGGCCTCTTCGGACCTGGAAAACACCACATGAAGACTCCTGGGTCGAGGGAAAACTAACTCGACCCTGTGAGGGGTGAGGTGGGTGGAAGATGCGTCGGGGTGGATGATCTCCGACGATGCGACGGCGAGGGAGATCGGCTCCCAGTTCCGGGGTGAACTGGATTGAATGGATGGGTGTAGAACGTGCAGGGGAGGATGGCGATGATGATGGTCGACTCAGATGGACAAATGGTTGGATGGAGACGGTGAATGGCGGTGTGATGAATCTCGGATTCATCACTCTAAATCTCATTTATTAAGCTCAGATCCCTCAAAATCAACAGTATTTCTGCATCTATTCTGCATAATTAGCATTCATGCATGTTTTCATAAAAATGGCATTTTATCCATAATTTCTACACAAAATAAAAAGCCAAAAATCCAAGCCAAAAATGACCTGTAAATAGACTAACTTCCCCCATTTTTTAACTCCTCCATGCTAACTCCGAATTATACAAAACCACCTCCATTGTGTACATATCACTCACAAGAATAAATGAAAAATACAAAAAAAATCACTAAACCAAATAAGTGGACCAAAAACCCAAACCCTAGTTTCAGGATTTTCGGACTAAAAGCCACATATCTTCCCCATCCAGTGTCCGATTTGATCCTACTCACTTTTGAACTAACGCACATTCAATTACCTTCAAAACAAGACCAAGTTCAAGTGAATCGGAGCTCGTATGTGAAAGTTGGGTTTTGGGCCTCTTTTGCACATTGTATATTTTCGCGGTTTTCTGACCTATATTTGATGTATATATTTTCTTTATTAATAAAAATAAAAATTAGATTTAGATGTCTTTTATTTATCTTTGATTTTTCCATTTTTTTCCGGATTTTTATCTTGTTTAAAAAATGACAAAAAAATTAGAAAACCTAAAAATCAAGGTATTCTATATACATAGGATACCCCAAAAAATCACTTTTACATTTGACCGAATTTGACTTTGATGTCTTCAAGAAAGTTGTAGATCTTGTCGAGACGAGCATTTTCCGTGAAGAAATTTTTTTGATCAGAGGTCATTTGCTATTTTTTATCGATTTTACAAAGTTATTTATTCTCGAATTTTCTGGTGCTGACACGTGGCAGCCTCAGAGGCCGCCACGTGTCAGTGATTTTTGGACATTTTTAATATCGTTTTTATTAAAAAAATAATTAAAACCACCCGCACGTGCGTTGCACGTTCCACCAGGCACGTGCCGCGCCCCTCTCTCCTCTTCCCTTCCTACGCCACGTGGCAGCGCCACGGCCGTTCGATCAGCGGCCGATCGAACGGTCGCTGGCCTTCGTCTTCTCCAAACAACCGCCGCTTCTCTCGCATCCTTCTTCCTCCCTGCGCCCGCCTCGCAACGGCCGCCGCCCTGCCTCGCAACTGCCGCCGCTTATCTCGCGCACCGCCTCCTCCATCGTCGTTGACCTCAACATCCCCCGCAAACACGGGCTCCTTTCTCTCTCTCTCTCGACCCTATTTAAAGAGTCCCGTCGACCTTAACCCCTTTATCCGCCGATCGAGGATCGCCTCCGGGGTGATAGACCGGGGCGCTCTCTTCCCGACGAGATCCGGTGGCTCGCCCTCACGCCACCGTCGCAGCAGCGACCTCTGCCTTGGCTGCTCCGCTCCGGCTAGCCGTCGAGCCAACGACGTTCACCATCTTCATCGACTTCGACGCTTCATCATCTCCAGCCACGACGCCGCGCCATCAACTCCGCCTTGACGCTCAGCTCCGAGCGTTTCTTCCCCGACTCCATCTCCGCCTTCGTCCACGACAACGCTTACGCCTCCGCTGGGAGTCCTCCCCATCGACGCCACCACGCTCTCACCTCCACCACCGGAGCACGGCCGGAGTCCACCGCCAGCAGCACCCTCGATCATCAGCTAGGGGCTCCGCCGGACCGCCTCTCCCCTCCGCATCGCGCAACCGGGCGAGGCCCGAGGCCCCCACTCACGCGCTACGCACGTGAGTCTGGGGGAACTTGCATCGGCACCCCCAAGCTCTCCACAGTTTGCCAAGAGATCTAGGGGTCACGCGACTTGCAGGTGACCCCTGGGTCATTTACATCAAACCCCTTGGAGATTCCTCTATATCTGCGCCACTCCAGCCAACCAGAAGGCACGTGCTATGCACGTGCCCCTCTGGTAAATTTGCACTTCCGCCCCCAGTTATTTAGGTAATTATAAATAGGTCCCCTCTGCATTGTTATTATCTATTTACTTATTGCATCTGTACCCCTATCTTTGTCATTTATTTTAAACCTTCACATGACATCATTTTATTTATTTAAAAATAGCATGGTGTTTGTTGCTTAATTCTCTACATTTTGACATATCATGGATATTTTTAGGGTCAGTGGTTAATTATTAATTAATTATTTTGTGGAAAACTGCGTATTTTGCCCATCTTATGCTCTGGAATTTGTCGTTGATTAACCATTACTCTAAAAATCCCCGAAAAATCACATATTGTAGAGATTATTTTGCTTGACATTGTGCCCAAAAATCTTTGCATTTGCATGCATAATTTGCTCTGTAAAAATCACTTTGCATATTTCACTATTTAATTTTTAATAGATATTAGATCCCACATTTTTGAGGTTTAGGATTTTTCTGAGATCAAGCACCTAGTGATAGATCTTAGTAATTTTGGTCCTTGAAAATAAGTAGGTTTGATATTTATTATAATTAAATTTTGAAAATCATTCTGTTTGCATTTAAAAATCCATAAAAAAATTCATATTGCATCCAAAAATTCCAAAAAAATTACATTACATTCATTTCATCATCATTTACATTATGGCCAAGTTTCGTATTTTTCGGACATCGTTTGATTGAAATTTATATTTTAGTCCCTAAAATAGGCCAAAACCGCATCTGCATCTCTTATTTGCATTAAAAATACAAAAAAAGACCATCTTGAAAACCGAACACGAATTTGGATAGACACAACTCTAGGTTGTTCCTTTGCCTCCTTGTGATCGACCTTGGGACTTGCCCAAGTAAAATAAACATAAAAACCACCGGATTTAAATTGAATAAAAATTGTGGTTATTTCTTGACTGTTTCCGATCGCCGCCTACAACGAGCGACACTTTTATTTTCACACTCGAAGATTAAAAACACATCCTTAACCCGGCGATTTTGGGCTCGTCGGATGGCGCCGTTGCCGGGGAGGCAAACGGCTTAGTTTTGTGTTTTGAAAATTTTTCGCTCGATTTTCCGTATTCGGGTAGTCTGACCCCCGAATTTCTTCATTGTGAATACCATTTTATTTCCAGCATTTATTTTTCAGCATTTATTCGCTTGATCTATTTTCTGAGTCACTCTCTTACACATATCTCTCTTATTTTTCTTGCGAGATACCCGACGTACGTGGAGCCGTTTTTCAAGAAACCGACGCATCTTCATCGACATCCGAGAAAGCCGCAAATTAATTTAATATCGAGTCGAGTCGTGAGAGAGCGTAAAGTCTAGGTTTTTAATTTCTGCAAATTTCCATTTCTGCTCATTTACAACGGTGTCCGTTTGGACTCTCACGCATGTAAAAAAGACCTTGAACTCTTCTGTGGTGTGTCGTGGCCTGTTTCACTCTCCGGTGAGGGTGGGGCCCGACTTGAGTGGCGACTAGGATAGACCTGCACATACGGTCTTCAGAGCATTTTTATTTTTTTTATTGTGCTCGTAGGATCTTAAGCCACACTGCACTTTAATCAAAACGCACATATATCGTTCAACTTAGCCAAATTTAATTCAATTATTCCCGCTAATAGAACTTTCTGTTTAGGTGCGGTTTTTATCGGCTTGCACACATATAGAATAATTTTTAATTCTGTCTAGCATCCCACATGAAGATCGCAAGGAGGCACTGTAAGCCTTCTAACTGAGCATTCATCATAGTTTTCCGCGTGCGTCGACTTTTCTCGACTTTCTCCCCCTTGTTTTATCACATAAATCTAAAGGAAATTGGGACTGGACGGTAGACGTGTGCTTGTGCTCATCTAATTTTTCAGTGATCACCTTATTAAAATTTGGGACTGCTAAATATAGCCGATCAAAATAATCCATAAAATCAAGAATTTCTGCGGGAGAGCAACCCCGACCTTGTATGTTTTTAGTTTTCTGAGTGAGCGAGAGACGACACTTAAGGCTAGAGCCCAAATCCTAAATCTCAGCTCACTAAATTCCTGCCAAGATTGATTTATCACCAACTAAAATCGAAAAGATAATAGCCGAACTCTTACGGCTTCATTGTGTGCGTTGGTGAACCCAGGGTTTGAATTGTTTTTGCATTGGTATGCGTGAATCAATTTCAAGATCAATAGCCACACATTTGATTTCTCTTGACTATCCCGTGCAATCATCTCTCTCCTTTCTTGATTTTAAAATTCACCATGAAATTCTTGTCCAATAACTCTTGCAGACCCAACCCCTCATTCCTTTTAGCTCTTTCAAAATAGCCGAACGTTTATCCGAGAATCCATCAGAGCTATACTATGAAAATGAATTCGTATCGGTTAGACCCAAAACACCTCCCCTCAACCACCAATAAATCCATCTCCTTCTGCTAATTCGACCTGTTTCATGAATGACAACCCTTTGTATTCAGAGCAGACAAACCAACAAATGATTGAGGGGCTCTACTTCTTCATTTAATCCTCTTTACGTTGATCATACAATTCATCCCTCATATTCGGTAAATGTCAATCCATCATTCATGGGAGAAGATAACCACATGATCGAATTGAACACTTCTTCACCTCTTCCATCAATCTCGAACACCAAAGAAAAATCATTACCTTGGATTGAACATAATAACCCCTCTTCACTCATACAGAGAATTGGGCCGACCACATAAGATCACAACTCCCCTTGGACCAACTCCACTTACCTAGACCATATGAGCAGCCACCTTCCATGATTATTGAGGAGATACTTTCAGAAAATGATGATCGTACATCGGATATTTCCAGAGATCCCTCTCCTAGTACATATAGAAAAATGGAAGAGGACATTGAATTACAAAAACATACCCCAACTGCTCCCATACTTGGCCAAGAAGAGATTTTGGAGAATATTTTGAGGATGAATAAGAAATTTGATTTAATGGAGGATAAATTTCAAGAACTTGCCGATCGATTAATCTCTGGTAGCTCGGATATAAAAATGAATGAGGAAATGATTGGATCTAAGATTGAAAATTTTGAGGATATTCAGGGACCTAGGGATTATTCTGACAATTTCACTTCTACATATTACTGCCCTATAAATGACTATGCCGCAGACTATCGCTCTAAATATCAAAGCCCCTTTTCATCTGAAGAGCACACCACACCCCACACCACCCAGAAAATACCAAAAATGGAAATATTTGAAAACCACAAAAAATTTGAAAATTTAGAAAATTCCATAAAAATTGAGACTGAAGACGATCTGAGGAATTTGGATCCAATTGTACGGGAAGCATTAGGAAGGAAATTGATTTTTGAACTTCCCTTTCTACAGGCCATTGAACACTTTCCTGATCTTAAAGGATTTGTGATAGACAAATTAACGATGAAGAAATCGGGCAGGATTAGAACAAAGACCGAGAGACATATCTTGTCAATGGCCTCCTCTTTGGTATTGAGAAGAAAAACCAAGAGCCGCATAGTAAAGCGGTTGCCCAGATTTGACTGTAAAATCAAAGACACAATCTTCACTCATGCTCGGATTGATGACGATGCACCGATCAATATCCTTCCGACCTCTGTATTTCATGAACTCAAACTCGGACCGATTCGGAAGATACGAGAGATCATTCAATTGGCGGACCGATCGATAAAATGGCCGAGAGGAACCATTTCTGTCATCATGAAATTCCAAGGTGCTCCGCTCAAAGTAGAATTCACAATCATTGATATTGAGCATCAAGGAGAATTCACCCAGTCTCCAATCATTCTCGGAAAGCCGTTCTTAGCATTGGCCAAGGCGAGTATTGATTGTGAGACTCGGGAAATCAATTTCACAGCATTGGAAGCACTTAGATCTGACCATGTCTTTGAGGAACCACGATCTTCTGAGGCAACCCACGAAGTCCCCGACAACCGTAACCATGAAGCGGTAGAAGAGCCCTACCCCGCTGCCACACCTGAGATAGCGGTTGTTGATGAGACTATTGGTTTAGAAAATCTCCCCCCTGCTCCATTCCCAGCCGCTCTCATCAGGGAGAATCATGTATATGAATCATATGATCCGGAGACTTATGCATGGGCACACCCTGGGTCGACCTACTCTGACTACGTGGATTACATCAACTCGACACAGGAATGCGCCAACATCGAATCAATTGAGAAAGAACATGCAGAGACTCTCCCCAGTATTTCAATTCCCGCGAATCTCAAAATAGACAAATCTTTCTACTACGATCCTGAGACTTATGCATGGTCACACCCTGGAGCAACATTCTCTGAATATCTTGACCAAATCATCCCAAATCGAGAGTGCTCAAACATTCGGGAGACTAAGAACAGTCACAGAGACCAAGCACCAACCAAGGAGAATTTCAATGGCTATTCATCTGGATACTCAAGTGAACCGACACCTTCACGACGAAATAAAAAGTCACCTTTGACCTTCCGGAAGAGGTATCGTCTGATGGTACCTCATCAGGTCCGGAAAAGGTAGTCTACATGAGTGAAGTCTGTTCGGTAGCCCTAAAGCCATATCTTCGTAAGGATCCAAAATTCAATTCTCGTTGGACAACTCCCGTTCCTAACTACTACTCATCCAAAGCTGATGCTCCTGCCCTCTTCAAGTACACTGGAATTCTTTCGTATGAGCTGACTGAGACCGGTGCTTCTGAGCTATCATCTGAGGACAAATTGATTGACCCCAAGAAGGAACGAATTCTGAGGAAACAATTAAAGGAACAAAGAGATATGCAGACTTGGAGTATGTCCACTTTCAAATACTACTCCTCTGAGGATAACTCTGATGATGGATATCTTTCATCTGACTCAAACACTTCATCTATTATCCATCATGATTTTTCTGAGGATGACACTGATTGTAGTTGGGAATCATATGCTCCATCTTCACCTCATCATTATGATCTTCCACCGTAGGCTCACAAGAAGATCAGCCGAAAACCGCCTTAATCATCGGCTACCCACCCTCCCTCCCGACCACATCGGTCTCCTTGTACAGCTTCTTCCTCTACTTAGGCCAAGGCCTAAGTATAGGGGAGGACCGATGCCATTTATATATACCATTTCTCTCATCACACTCTTTCTCCCGACCGCTCCATTTCCACCCTTCTTCCATACTTAGGCTATCCAGAGCCTAAGTATAGGGGGAACCGACATCCACCTGTATATCCTCTCCTCATTCACATATCATGACCGCCTCTTTTCCGCTTTACTTCCTAACCCATTGTATATAAAATTTCCACTCCCTTACGCTTAGCACGAGCTATGTCTTCATTACGCTTTTTGTGCTCTGAGGACACAGCACTCGCTAAGTATAGGGGGGTCTGTATATATACTTTGTATATATTTTACCCATATCTCGTACTTTCGCGTAAGTCTATATGTATTTACGGGGTGGGTACTAACTTCAAAAAAAAGAGTTTTTCTACTAACACTGACTTGCCCAAAATTTTTGAAAAAAAATGGCTTCTTATTTTATCTTTGCACACACACACGCAAAAAAAACTGCATTTCACACACTTGCATCCAACATCACATGCATTTGCATTTGTGAAAAGTCATTGGGTTCTGAACCAAGTTGTGAGCCGAAACCGAGAGTGGTCTGAACTTGCCCTTAATCTACCTAATTTTCAGAGGAACTTCACCGAAAAATAGGATTTTAAGAGCTTCAGGTCTTTTGACTTAATTCTTTAAGTTCCACATGACAATGTGCAGCGTTTGACTTTTAGTGTCTAACCTGATCTCTTCCTTCTGGGTACAACTCTGGAATAGGGAATTAATTTGTACTCTCGCACTATGCACTTAGCTCAACCCAGACGGGATGTTGGAAGACTGTGTCACTACTAAAAAACATAGAACAAGCCACGGTTGAGTATCGTGGCTTAATGTCATATTACCGTTGCCTAAGAATATTGGCCACGGTAATATTACCGTAGTTTATACCACCGTGTCTTATAGTTTACCGTGGCCAAAGAGGTTACTTTTTCGCCACAGTGGATGTACTGTGGCTATATTGTTTTGGCCACGGTAATTTTACCGATGATAAAACTTTCTACCCACGGTTTAATAGCATGACAAATCTATTTAAGCCACGGTAATCAAAATGTGGTAAAAAAACATCTTATCAAAGTGCATAGGCTTTGACAACGGTTTAATAGTTGTGACGACAGAGATTTGGCCATGGAAGTTGTACCGTGGCAAAAAAAGCAGACTTTAAAAAAAACAATGCACATGGTATTCGATGTTCATTCCCTGTACTGTCATAATCAAATGGTGAACATGCATACACATGATGAATCTGCATACAAGATAACAAACAAACTTATAATAAGCATAAACACACAACTTGAAAAAAGTACATATTGCTCATGTCAACATAAGGTTTTTAACAAAATAAGAGCTAATTAAGGTTCAATTAGCTAATAAAACATTAAAAAGTACATGACCTTTGAAATCTAATAATATTAGATGTAACAAAAAGATCAGTCTAAAATTAAATGCTATTCATCTAAAGCGAAATCACTAAAATATGCATCATCTTCTGAATTTTCATCATCATCTCTTCTTGCAACCGTGCCTTTGTTCATTCCAGATGATGAACATTCTCTTTGTGATGAACGACTGCCCTTCGATGATGACGCTTCTTGTGCTTTGGCAATGACAGCAACTGATTTTGCTATCTCTCCTAGCAAGACCTCTAATCTTGTGACTCGATCATGTAAGTTACTATCAGGTTGGCCTCTACCTCTATAGTACTTGGATGGATTAACCCCTCTGCCTACTCCCCTCACGCATCCCGGATGTTCAGGTCCAGTAGCTTGTAGATATGCTGCGTCTGGAGAGATAGGAGACCCATCATCTGGGTGTTGAAGTGCCATCATTTGCTCCTGAGGCAACGAATAAAAAGAATTTGAATTAATACATATATTAAAATGAATTTGAAACATAAGTAAATTAACTTACATGTTGCTTTTGCAATTTCTTATCATGCCACATTCTTGAGCCATCTTTTCCTTCTCTACTTTTTGAGTATATAAAAAGATTGCAACGATCAGCATCAATACCCTTTTTCACCTGAATTTAATTATATAAATAAATATATGAGGTAATGCATAAAAATTACTTAAATTGGAAAAAAATAGTAATTACATACCAATTCATGCTTTAACTGTTTGGTGTTTTTTCTACCCATGCGATGAGCTGTATGTGTTAACTTTGAACGATTATGTGCATTTCTGCATTGCATTGCCTACAACAATATATTTTCCATAATTAGCACCTATTATTAGCACCTACAACAATATATCATAGATAGGAAACATGGCCTAATATAAAGCGTAGATTATATGGACGGAACTCTTTTTCACAAATATAACCATAACTTCATGATCCATCTTCTCAAATAGTTTTATGGACATATATTTATTAGCATTATTGAACTAACTACTAAATATTCGAATTTGTACCTTATATTCCTTGGATGTCCAATAATCAACTAAAGTTCTCCAATCTTCTTCAGTTATAACTTCCGGTACATTAGCAAGTAGTGGACTTATCGGGATGTTCTCATCAAAGTGCTGCAAATATAAATAACAAGTCTGAATTATAATTCTATATAAGAATTCATTCCAATGATAAACCTACAATGATTAAATAAATTATTTTTCTTACATCTCTCTTAATCCGAAATCGCCAACTTCGATGCAACTCTGAAGCATGTGAAAGAATCATCTTATCCAACTCATCGTTGATCTCCCATGAAAATGATTCCTGTAATATATTCTGATTAAAAATTTCATATAAAAAATATGAACAATGTTCCTAAGGTATATATTAACCTTACCTTCAATCTCTTCATAAGTAGATCACGCATCTCTTTTGTGGCATCTCTTCGAAAATCCCGGATCGTAATTGGGATAATACTATGAGTGAGTATACCTAAATGACTTTGAAAAAGTTCACTATTGATTCCAACAGCATAACCGTCCACAAGATCTACAAAAAAAAGTCTCTCCTGGTCTAAGACGGTTGAGAGCAACTCCTTGAGCAGCACCCCGCACTCGTGGTCTTTTGGATTCATGTGTGCTTGGAGTTCGTACATCCTCCTCAGATGGAGTAGCTGATGTAGATGATGGTCTCATGGTAGGAGATGGCGAACGATGCTCATCTGGTGTGTTGTGATCATGTCCTCTATGATCAATTACCCGTCGACGAGAGGCTACCTGATGATAAACAATAGCAATTATTCATATTACAAAAATGATGGAATTTACTGACAAATACGATTTTTATGTTAATACAGCCTTAAATAACACAACTTTACCGATGCAGACGATGGCCTCGTAGGAGAAGGAGAATGATTCTCATCTGGTGTATTACGATCATGAACTCTAGGATCTATTGCTGGTCGACGAGAGGCCACCTGGTGTTAAACAATATAAGTAATCATATTTTAAAAATGACAACCTTTACAAAAACTCTAGGATTTACCAATGATGGTCTTGTAGGTGGAGAGGGTGGAGAGAGTGCAATGGCAAAAGGAGGCGGCGGAAATAAGAGGACACGGTGGTGAGAACGAAGGAAATGGGAGAGAAACTAGGGTTTTAGCCTTTTAGGATACCGTGATTACTAATTTTGGTGGGAGCGTATTATTCCGAGGAGAAAAAAAGCGGGCAAAGATGAAAGTTAGAGCGGGCGTGTGATTTTTTCATTTCAAAGATGAGGTTTGGCCATGGTATATTTTATGTGGCCATCAACTTTAAATGTGCGGGGGAAATTAGAAAGGGAGGGGATGTGCGCACGAATGGAAGGGAATATGGGATTTGGGCGGAAGTTTTGAGTGATAGGCCAATCTCGAGGGAGGGAATTGAATTAATTAAAAAATTTCAGAATGATGGGAGCGTTATTTTAGAATTTGGAGGGGATTGGTGGGATTTTGTTAATTGCATTATTAATAATTACTAAATACACCTTAATTGTTAATTAAAATTTTCTATTATGAAAAAATAATCAAAAAAATTAATTGTTAGCTTGAATTTTCTTATTATGCAATACATATAGGGGAAAATGGGGCTACCCCCAGGGGTAGCCAACATGGCTACCCCCACCCCATTTTTCGCAAAATTTTTTTATTTTTTTGGAAAAATATCACATATATATATTCATCCCTATATCCCTCTTATATGTCATTCGAATTTCGTCAGAAACAGATACTCCTACGACCTCCATCCAGACGTCATTTTTTTAACGGTCGTAGGATTTTTTAAATCACCCATGTTTGGATGGAGGTCGTAGGAGTCTCTGTTTCTGATGAAAGTCGAATGGCATATAGGAGGAATATAGGGATGAATATACATGAGGATCTTTTTAAAAAAATAAAAAATTTGCCAAAAAATAGGGCGGGGCAGCCATGTTGGTTGTCCCCAGGGGGCTGCCCCATCAACCCCATATATATATAATATTTTATGGTCAAATAATTAGTCTTATTTGGTTCGTTTAAATTATAAAGAAATAGTTAACTTTGTCCTCCATATATGGATATCTATATTCGCTTCATGTCTATAGAATACATATATGATTTGGATATGCATTAAGAAAATCATATCCTTAAAAATATGGATACAAATTCAAACCGGATATGCATTAAGGAAATCATATTCTTAAAAATAAGGACCACGTTCAAGATATTCAAGACATTACCATGTCTGTATCCATATATAATTGAAAAAATTTTACAACACATATTCGTATTTTTCGTTCTTTATTTGATTTATGTTCATATATGTTTCGATATACATATCTGAACATTTTTTGAAATGGTAAGCGGTTCTTCAGATATATCCATATCCATTTTCTACCTCCATATCAGTTGACTTTATTAAGAGATTAAAAAAATAAATACTATAGGTGGAGACATAATAGATGACTAGTCATGATGTGATCATAAAAAATGTTTAACATATGATCTTAAATTTTCATTTTTATTTTAACACAACTGGAATCATATATATAGTGGTCATTGCATTTCTAACAAAGATAGAATCAAAGTTTGATATTTCATTACATGCACATATAATGGTGGGATTAAAATTTCCTTATTCATACAAGGTTTGGCCACGATAAAAGTTTCGTGGTCTTAAATTATTAGACATGGTAATAGTTCCGTGGTCAAAAAGTATTGGCCATGTTAATAGTATTGTCGCCTAACATGTTTTGCGACAGTAATTATCGTTGCAATTAACTTTAAGTTACGGTAATTTACCGTGGTCTATAGTCTTTAACCACAATAATATTTATTGTGGCTTGATCGCGTGGCTAATACTATATTTTTTACTAGTGTGTGAGTCTCTTTTCTTGTAGCGTGGAAATCTAAAGACCGGACTACGGGTTGAAATAAAGCTTCAGAAAAGGGATGGAGGGCTGGGCACAAATTTTTTTTAAGACCCCAAAAAATGTACGGAATAAAAAGATGCTATATCCGTAGGGGCAAAACAAGATCCAAGCAGAACCACCAAAAATTCCAAATACAAAGAAGCATTCTACCAAATAAAATCCGACCAAAAAGGTCCAAGCTTCAATAAACCTGCAGATCTTGGTGGAGACTTGGCTACACTGGCCATCTTCACAAGGAGAGGTGACTACACTGGCCACCCCCTCCAGTTCTTTTCTCTTTCTTCTAACTTCTCCCCCATTTCGATTGTGAACACAGCACGACAGACCTTAGAAGGAAATACCTGACTCCCCGAGGACGAGTTACTGGAGAGGAGAGGAGCATGGTAGTCCGGCATTCTGGATGGGAAGAGCTAAAACCCTTCACACACACGAGTCGGATATTCAATGTTCATAGGGTATACTTTGGGAAGAGGATTGATCTAAGATGACTTCTGAGCCGAAACTGTGACAATGATGTGCAGAACTTGAGAGCTGTTGATTTTAAAATTCTAAGTCTCACAGAAGTTCCGCCACACTACTAATCCAAAGGTCGAGTTTAGTTTCATTCTCACCTTCAGCTCATGGTCTTGGCATGGAACCCAGTCTCATTTCACTTCATGGCATGTCTTTTTGATGCTCAGGGACGAGCATGGTTTAAGTATAGGGGGATGATGAATCTCGGATTCATCACTCTAAATCTCATTTATTAAGCTCAGATCCCTCAAAATCAACAGTATTTCTGCATCTATTCTGCATAATTAGCATTCATGCATGTTTTCATAAAAATGGCATTTTATCCATAATTTCTGCACAAAATAAAAAGCCAAAAATCCAAGCCAAAAATGACCTGTAAATAGCCTAAATTCCCCCATTTTTTTAACTCCTCCATGCTAACTTCGAATTATACAAAACCACCTCCATTGTGTACATATCACTCACAAGAATAAATGAAAGATATAAAAAAATCACTAAACCAAATAAGTGGACCAAAAACCCAAACCCTAGTTTCAGGATTTTCGGACTAAAAGCGACATATCTTCCCCATCCAGTGTCCGATTTGATCCTACTCACTTTTGAACTAACGCACATTCAATTACCTTCAAAACAAGACCAAGTTCAAGTGAATCGGAGCTCGTATGTGAAAGTTGGGTTTTGGGCCTCTTTTGCACATTGTATATTTTCGCGGTTTTCTGACCTATATTTGATGTATATATTTTCTTTATTAATAAAATTCAAAAAAATATATTTAGATGTCTTTTATTTATCTTTGATTTTTCCATTTTTTTCCGGATTTTTATCTTGTTTAAAAAATGACAAAAAAATTAGAAAACCTAAAATTCAAGGTATTCTATATACATAGGATACCCCAAAAATTCACTTTTTACATTTGACCGAATTTGACTTTGATGTCTTCATAAAAGTTGTAGATCTTGTCGAGACGAGCATTTTCTGTGAAGAAATTTTTTTGATCAGAGGTCATTTGCTATTTTTTATCGATTTTACAAAGTTATTTATTCTCGAATTTTCTGGTGCTGACACGTGGCAGCCTCAGAGGCCGCCACGTGTCAGTGATTTTTGGACATTCTTAATATCGTTTTTATTAAAAAAATAATTAAAACCATCCGCATGTGCGTTGCACGTGCCACCAGGCACGTGCCCCGCACGTGCCGCGCCCCTCTCTCCTCTTCCCTTCCTGCGCCACGTGGCAGCGCCACGGCCGTTCGATCAGCGGCCGATCGAACGGCCGCTGGCCTTCGTCTTCTCCAAACAACCGCCGCTTCTCTCGCATCCTTCTTCCTCCCTGCGCCCGCCTCGCAACGGCCGCCGCCCTGCCTCGCAACTGCCGCCGCTTATCTCGCGCACCGCCTCCTCCATCGTCGTTGACCTCAACATCCCCCGCAAACACCGGCTCCTTTCTCTCTCTCTCTCGCCCCTATTTAAAGAGTCCCGTCGACCTTAACCCCTTTATCCGCCGATCGAGGATCGCCTCCGGGGTGACAGATCGGGGCGCTTGACGGGTCCGAAAAAGCCACGTTAAGAATGTGTTTTTATCGTTCGTGCGTAAAATGATTATGTCGTTCGTTGTAGGCGGCGATCGGAAACAGTCAAGAAATAACCACAAAATAATTATTCAATTTTAATCTAGTGGTTCATGTTTATTTTACTTGGGCAAGTCCCAAGGTCGATCACAAGGAGGCAAAGGAACAACCTAGAGTTGTGTCTATCCAATTTCGTGTTCGGTTTTCAAGGCGGTCTTTTTTTGGAATTTTTAATGCAAATAAGGGATGCAAGATGCAAATTAGGCCTATTTTAGGGACTAAAATGTCAAATACATTCAAACGGTGTCCGAAAAATATAAAAATTGGCCATAATGTAGATTATGATGAAATGAGTGCACTGTAATTTTTTTGGAATTTTCTGATGCAATATGAATTTTTTATGAATTTTTAAATGCAAACAGAATGATTTTCCAATATTTAATTATAATAAATATTAAACCGACTTATTTTCGAGAGATAAAATTATCTAAGATCTATCACTAGGTGATGGATTTCAAAAAAATCCTAAATCTCAAAAATGTGGGGTTTAATACCTATTAAAAATCAAACATTGAAATGTGCAAAATGATTTTTACAAGGCAAATGATGCATGTAAATGCAAAGATTTTTCGGCACAATGTCAAACAAAAGAATCTCTACAATATATGATTTTTGGGGAATTTTTAGACTAACGATTAATCAACTATGAATTTTAGCGCAAGAGATGGGCAAAATATGCAAATTTCCACAAAATAATTATTTATTAATTAACCACCAATCAGAAAAATACCCACACATGTCAAAGTGTAGAGAGTCAATTAATAAACATCATGCTATTTTTAGATTAATAAAATGCTGAATAAAAAGGTCCAAAACCGGGGGAAAACACAGGGGTATAAATGCAATGTAAATAAAATAAATACATAAGCAGAGGAGGACCTATATGTAATTACCGATAAGCTGGGGGCAGATACGCAAAATTCCCAAGAGAGCTCGTGCGACGCACGTGCTCCTTAGGTGGCTGGACACGTGTGAAAATATGAGGTTCTCCTGGGGCCTTTATGCAAATGACCCACGCAGTCACGTGCCCCGCACGTGACCCGTGGGGGTGAGCAGCTCCCCCTGCCCACGTGCAAGACGCGTGGCGGGGGCCTCGGGTCGGACCCGGCGACGATGTTTGCTGGAAAAAGGCTGAGGGGCTTCGACGCTCCTGGCTGGTCCCTGGCGGTGCGGTGGTTGTCGACAAAGGAGGTCTGAGCACCGGTGAAGACGAGGCGAGGGCGGAGGCTGCGAAGGCGGAGGAGCACGGTGACTGTTGAGGCGTTGGCCGACGAGCGGAGCTGGGGCGCTGGAGACGAAGCAGGTAGCGGGGAAAACGAAGCTGCTGGAGATGGAGCTCGATCGCAGGAGTTGGAGAAGAAGGTGGCGCGACGGTGAAGCTAGAGGCGAAGTCGTAGCGAGGCGGCGGGCGGAGTCGATGGAGATGCTGGTGTAATCAGGGAAGCTGGAGTTGAAGGCGACGTCCGTTGCTGATGGCAGAGGTGATGGATGTCGTCGATGATGCGGAGTTCTCGGTGAAGGAGAAGGCGTAGATTGGAGTCGAAGGTGAAAGCCGATGACGAGAGAGCAAGAGAGAGAAAAAGAGAGAGAGAGAGAGAGAGAGAAAGAGGGATACCTGGAGGAGATGGAGGCTCGACGACGACTGTCGGAGCGGAGTGGCAGCGCAATGAAGGAGCTGCGATGAGGCACGAGACCCCGGATCATGCCGCGAAGGTGGTGGCCGGACTGTCACTCCTGGAGCTAACCTTGGGTTGAACGGCGGATGCTTGGGCTCGGGGTTGGCGAGGTGCTTTTATAGGCGAGGGAGGCGGCCGGTGGTTGCGGAAGATGCGGGGGACCGGGGCGGAGGAGAGGGTCAACGGCGGAGAGAAGGGGAACCGTTGGAGAGGTGGTTGGCGGAGAACTCGGGGGCGGCGGCTAAGGACTCGGGGGCCGTTAGCACCCAGAGGTTGAGGGTGACGCGCCTGGGCCGTTCGATCAGCGGCCGATCGAACGGTCGTGCTTTGGCCACGTGGCAAGGCAAGAGGGGGGCAGCCGTGGCACGTGCGGAGCACGTGCCTGGGAGGCACGTGCGACGCACGTGCGGCCATTTTATTTTTATTTTTTTTATAAAACGATATAATGAATACGCGAAAAACAGGTGACACGTGGCGGCCCCTGGGGCAGCCACGTGTGAGCACCAGAAAATTCGAAGGAAAATTATTTTGTAAAATCAAAAAGAAATAGCAAATGACCTCGGATCGAAAAAGTTCCTTCACGAAAATGCTCGTCTCGACGCGATCTACAACTTTCATGAAGACTCAAAGCCAAATTCAGTCAAATATAAAAAGTGAATTTTTGGGGTATCCCATGTACATAGAATACCTTGATTTTTGGTTTTCTAATTTTTTTTGTCATTTTTAAACAAGATAAAAAATCTGGAAAAATATGGAAAAATCAAAGATAAATAAAAGATACCTTATTCTATTTTTTTTGGATTTTTATTTATAAAGAAAATATATACATAAAATACAAGGTCAAAAGCCGCGAAAATATACATTGTACAAAAGAGGCCCAAAACCCAACTTTCTCATACGAGCTCCGATTCACTTGAACTTGGTCTTGTTTTGAAGGTATTTGAATGTGCATTAGTTCAAAAGTGAGTAGGATCAAATCAGACACTGGATGGGGAAGATATGTGGCTTTTAGTCCGAAAATCCTGGAACTAGGGTTTGGGTTTTTGGTCCACTTATCAGGGTTAGTAATTTTTTTTGTATTTTTCATTTATTCTTGTTAGTGATGTGTACACAGTGGAGGTGATTTTGTGGCATGCGGTGTTAGCATGGAGGAGTTAAAAATAGGGGAAGTCAGGCTATTTACAGGTCAATTTGGGCTTGGATTTTTGGCTTCTTAAAATATGCAGAAATTAACGCTAAAATGCAATTCTTATGAAATCATGCCGGAATGCTAATTATGCGAAATGAATGCAGAAATGCAGTTGATTTTTAGGGACTTAAGCTTAATAAATGAGATTTAGAGTGATGAATCCGAGATTCATCATCCCCCTATATTTAAACCATGCTCGTCCCTGAGCATCAAAAAGACATGCCATGAAGTGAAATGAGACTGGGTTCCATACCAAGAGCATGAGCTGAAGGTGAGAATGAAACTAAACTCGACCTTTGGATTAATAGTGTGGCGGAACTTCTGTGAGACTTAGAATTTTAAAATCAACAGCCCTCGAGTTCTACACATCATTGTTTCAGTTTCGACTCAGAAGTCATCTTAGATCAATCCTCTTCCCAAAGTATACCCTGTGAACATTGAATAACCGACTCGTGTGTGAAGGGTTTTAGCTCTTCCCATCCTGAATGACGGACTACCATGCTCCTCTCCTTTCCAGTAACTCGTCCTCGGGGAGTCAGGTATTTCCTTCTAAGGTCTGTCGTGCTGTGTTCACAATCGAAATGGGGGAGAAGCTAGAAGAAAGAGAAAAGAACTGGAGGGGGTGGCTAGTGTAGTCACCTCTCCTTGTGAAGATGGCCAGTGTAGCGAAGTCTCCACCAAGATCTGTAGGTTTCTTGAAGCTTGGACCTTTTTGGTCGAATTTTTATTTGGTAGAATGCTTCTTTGTATTTGGAATTTTTGGTGGTTCTGCTTGGATCTTGTTTTGCCCCTACGGATATAGCATCTTTTTATTCCGTACATTTTTTGGGGTCTTAGAAAAAATTGTGCCCAGCCGTCCATCCCTTTTCCGAAGCTTTATTTCAACCCGTACTCCGGTCTTTAGATTTCCACGCTACCAGAAAAGAGACTCCAACAATCTTCCAACATCCCGTCTGGGTTGAGCTAAGTGCATAGTGCGAGAATACAAATTAATTCCCTATTCCAGAGTTGTACCCAGAATGAAGAGATCAGGTTAGACACTAAGAGTCAAACGCTGCACATTGTCATGTGGAACTTAAAGAATTAAGTCAAAAGACCTGAAGCTCTTAAAATCCTATTTCTCGGTGAAGTTCCTCTGAAAATTAGGTGGATTAAGGGCAAGTTCAGACCACTCTCGGTTTCGGCTCACAACTTGGTTCAGAACCCAATGACTTTTCACAAATGCATGTGATGTTGGATGAAGTGCAAGTGTGTGAAATGCAGAATTTTTTTTGTTGTTTTTGCGTGTGTGTGTGCAAAGATGAAATAAGAAGCCATTTTTTTTCAAAAATTTTGGGCAAGTCAGTGTTAGTAGAAAAACTCTTCTTCTTTTTTTTAAGTTAGTACCCACCCCGTAAATACATATAGATTTACGCGAAAGTACGAGATATGGGTAAAATATATACAAAGTATATATACAGACCCCCCTATACTTAGCGAGTGATGTGTCCTCAGAGCACAAAAAGCGTAATGAAGATATAGCTCGTGCTAAGCGTAAGGGAGTGGAAAATTTATATGAAATGGGTTAGGAAGTAAAGCGGAAAAGAGGCGGTCATGATATGTGAATGAGGAGAGGATATACAGGTGGAAGTCGGTTCCCCCTATACTTAGGCTCTGGACAGCCTAAGTATGGAAGAAGGGTGGAAATGGAGCGGTTGGGAGGATGAGAAGGATGGTATAAACAGATGGCATCGGTCCCCCCTATACTTAGGCCTTGGCCTAAGTAGAGGAAGAAGCTGTACAAGGAGACCGATGTGGTCGGGAGGGAGGGTGGGTTTGATCTGATATGTCTTCAATATTCTCGTTCTGCGTGAAATAGATGGCCTCAACTTGAACAGTTTGCTCTCTGGGTGATTCAATATATGGCTTTAGCAACTGACCATTTACTGAGAAAGGTTGTGCATCCTCCTTGAGTTCGGCAATATCTACGCTTCCATTGGTATGCACATCGATGACAATGTAAGGGCCCAACCATTTTGATTTTAGTTTCCCATGGAAAATCTTTAACCGAGCATTAAACAACCAAACTTTCTGCCCAGGGACAAAGGTCTTGTCTCGAATGTGTCTATCATGCCTTCTCTTGACCTTGTCCTTATAAATCACACTTTGTCATATGCCCGATTTCGGATTTCAATTAGCTCATTCAGATTTAGGTCTCGACACAATTTCCCAAGGTGACAACTCCAATTCAACTTTTTGATTGCCCATTCAGATTTGTGGATCAATTCTGCAGGTAGATGGCATGGCTTGCCATAGATCATCCTAAAAGGTGAAGTACCGAGTGGGGTCTTATAGGCTGTCCTATAGGCCCATAGAACTTGGTCCAATAGCTTAGACTAATTCTTCCTGTCTGGACGGACCAACTTCTGAAGAATACCCTTCACCTCTCTATTAGAAACCTCGGCCATGCCATTAGATTGAGGATGATATGGGTTGGCTATTCTATGCTCAAATTTGTACTCCTTAGCCAAAGATCTCATCTCCTTGTTCACAAAGTGGCTACCTCCATCAGAAATCAAAACTTGTGGTATCCCGAATCTTGCAATGATATTGTCCTTGATGAATTTACAGACGGTTTTGCTATCTGTTGTTCGGGTTGGAATAGCCTCTACTCATCTTGACAAGTAATCAACCGCTAACAAGATGTACTCAAATCCATTGCTATTGGGAAAGGGACCCATAAAATCAATCCCCCATGCGTCGAAAACATCACAGAAAATCATTGGTTGCATGGGCATTTCATCACGATGACCGACAGTTCCTCCCATTCTTTGACAAATTGGGCATGACCGTACAAATTCATTTGCATCCTAAAATAAGGTCCGCCAGTAAAATCCACATTGGAGTACCTTGTGTGCGGTTCTCTTTCCCGAATGATGTCCTCCAGCCTCGAGAGAATGACAATGTGTGAGGACACTCTGATATTCCTCTTGAGGAATACATCTTCACCAGACACAATCCGGTCCTTCATAGAAAAGGAAAGGATCGTCCCAATGGTATTTTCTTGAATCTGTCTTTAATCGATCAATCATTCTCTTGGTCCAACCAAAGGGAACTTTCTTGGAGACAAGATAGTTCACTATGTCGGAATACCATGGGGTTGAATCAATGACGCAGACTGATTCGTCTGGAAAAGTCTCCTTGATTGGTCCAGTATCAGGATTATCGTTTTGCTCTATTCGGGAAAGGTGATCAGCAACAACATTCTTTATTCCAGGTTTATCCTTTATCTCCAAATTAAATTCCTGGATTAGCAAGATCCATCTCAAGAGTCGTGCCTTGGCATCTTTCTTGTCCATGAGATATCTGATGGCCGTTTGATCTGTGAAAATAGTCACCTTGGAGCCCAATATGTATGATCTAAATTTTTCAAGGGCCCAAACAACCGCAAGCATCTCCTTTTCAGTTACTGTGTAATTTCTCTGTGCATGATCCAACACTTTGCTCGCGTAGTGAATCGCATAAGGGATTCCATCTCTTCTTTGTCCAAGTACCGCTTCGACCGCAAAATCCGATGCATCAGTCATGATCTCGAAGGGAAGAGACCAGTCAGGCGCTTGTAATATCGGCGATTCCCAAATTTTCTTTTTCAGAAGCTCGAAGGCCTCTAGACACCTGTGATTTACAATAAACTCGGTGTCTTTGCCTAAGAGCTCAGTCAGTGGGCGGGCGATCTTTGAAAAATCAGGTATGAATCTTCGATAGAATCCAACATGCCCTAAGAAAGACCTCACTGACTTGACGTTGGTTGGTGGCTCAAGTTTCTTGATCACATCCACCTTGGCAGGGTCGACCTCCATTCCCTTTTTGGAGATGACATGCCCCAACACGATACCCTCAGTCACCATAAAGTGACTTTTCTCCCAGGAGAGTACCAAATTAACCTCCCTGCATCTCTGAAGGACTCGGTCCAGGTGTGCTAAACATGTATCAAAAGAATCACCATGAACCGAGAAGTCATCCATGAAGACCTCCAGGAAATCACCAACCATTTCGGCAAATACGGCAATCACGCATCGCTGAAATGTGCCTGGGGCATTACATAGCCCGAATGGCATGCGCTTGAATGCGTAAGTACCGAAGGGACATGTGAAAGTGGTCTTTTCCTGATCCTCAGGAGTGATAGCTACTTGATTGTAGCCTGAGTACCCGTCAAGAAAACAGAAGAATGCCTTCCCTGCAAGTCTCTCCAAGATTTGATCAATAAATGGCAGTGGAAAGTAATCTTTCTTGGTCGCAGCATTCAGGCGCCTGTAATCGACACAGACACGCCACGAAGTGGGTACTCGGGTTGCGATCTCTACCCCCTCCTCGTTGGTGACCATCTGGATTCCTGACTTCTTCGGGACGACATGAAGGGGGGCCACCCACTTGGAGTCAGAAATGGAGTATATGAATCCTGCTTTGCACGATTTTTCTATTTCTTTCTTCACTACTTCCCGAAGTTTGGGGTTTAATCTTCTTTGAAATTCGCGGGAAGGCCTTGCATTATCTTCAACATAAATTTGGTGCGAGCAGAGAGCGGGGTTTATTCCTACGAGATCCGACACAGTCTAACCGATGGCTTTTCGATTTCGCTCAAGGACTTCGAGTAGTCTAGACTCCTGATCTAGTGTCAAGGATGAGCTAATGATCACAGGAAATTTCTCTTTGGGCCCATTGAGAAATGCATACTTCAGTGTGGGGGGTAATGGTTTCAACTCAGGTAATTCAGAATCATCAATCAAGTCTGGCTGAATTATCTTTGTATCTGGTTCAGTGTCGGTTGGTGGTGAGTCACTGTGTGAAATGTTGGCTACCAATTCAGAAGTCAGATGGGTCAGATCGCTAGAGTAGAATGGTAATTCGGCCAGAGCCGCATCCGATTCGTCATTGATTTTTCTTGACACATCCGAAAGACTTTCTGTGTCATTAATGGTGAAGTAGTCTGAGTGTTTTGAGATGTTTGGAAATATCTTGCAAAATGCATTGTGCATCATTTCTTCTTCCGAGGAAGTGCTTTCAGTCTGTATGTCTGGAAGTTGGTCCCATGGCCCAGTGGTTCGGAGGAGATTGCATTCAGATGTTTCGGCCTCTTCAGTTGTGGACTCGGAGTCTGGTCTTTGCCACTTTGTCTGCTTCATCTCCAAGTCTACTTCCCCTCCTGGAGATCGGAATTTCATCATGCCAGAACCGTAATCAAATACAGCCTTAGCGGTTCTTAAGAATGGTCTTCCGAGAATGATTTGCGATTCTTTCCAATGGTTCGGGGTTTCCATATCAAGGACAGTGAAGTCCACTTTGTATTTTGTACCCTCGATAATGATGATGACATTCTTTACTTCTCCCTTAGGTCTTTTGGTGGATTTATCAGCAAATTGGAGTAGAGATGATGATTTCTTGAGAGGGCCTAACTCCAATCTATAGTATAGGGCTAAGGGTAGAAGATTTATGGAAGAACCATTGTCGAGGAGTGTGCGTGTGAACACAATGCCGCCAATGCGACTCTCCACATAATGGGCGCCCAGATCCCTTTTCTTTCTTGGTAGGTGCTGGTTCTTGACACATTTGGTGGTGGCAACTGTCAAGATATGCGTCTCCACAAATTGACTTGTTCTCTTTGTACGAGTCCTAGTGGGAGTGCATTTTGCCTTTAAATATTTCTGAAAAGCAGGATTATTGGCCACATACTGGTCAAAGGGTACTTTGACTGTGATGTTTTGATGGCAGAATTTTTCCATTACTGGATCATCCTGAATGTTTTTCTTTTGTTTTCCTTTCTTGAGGGCATGGGGGAAAGGAATGGAAGCACTTGAGACAGGGGACAGAAGGTCAGAATCATAAATACGAGCATCTTTATTAGACTTGGAGTTTTTATTACAATCATCAGATTTTTGATAATAATCAAAATCAGGTTGCTGAAAAGATGACAAAGGTATTTTTGCAGCAACTAGAGGTTCAAGGTCCTCTGCAGACTCCATAGATGCTTTCCCCTTCTCTGGTGCTGGGATCTTCAGGCGTCTTTCTTCATCCTCCTCGGAAGCATCCTCCGGCTGATCCTCCGAGTCTTCATGAACTGATTCCCGAGTCCGATCAGGTACGGCCACGGTCCTTCCGCTCCTGAGTGACATGGCATGTATATTGTCAAACGAAAGGTTCTCATGTTCAGATGTGGAAAAATCCGAATAGTATACCTGGCCACTGTGTTGAGATGATTGAGATCGGTTCAAGCTATTGGGGTTAGCTTGAACTTGGGCGGGAATGGTTGTAGTGGGGACAGTCTGCTCATCCTTCCATCAGGATAGACGATTAACATCCACCCGCAGATCATATAGCTCACTTCGGAAGCTGCGAAGTTCTTCCAACATCTGTCTCTGGATATCAACAGGTTCTTCCGGAGGATTGGATGATTGAGCCGAAGGTCTGGGAGCTTGGTGTTGTTGACGGTATTGCTGAGATTGGTTCGGGCGATTATAGGGCTGCTGCTGTTTCGGGTGCTGGGAAGTTGAAATGCTTTGAGGGTACTGAGGAGGCTGAGGGAATGCGGCATTATAAAAAGTAGGGGAGCGTTGATAAGGCTGGCGTTCCCCCATACTACCCTGTCGGGTAGTGTCCTGTGTGTACCAAATGCCGTTTATTTCGAAGGTCAGGAGCGGGGCTTCTTGGATCGTCTCGGCCGGTGGGGGTGGTTGCTGGGAAGCTTGGGCATACGATTGGTCCTGTACCCATGATTGTTGCTGTTCTGGTCCTAGCTGCTCCTGGACATGGTGCACATGGTAGACCGGGACCGTTGGTGCAGTAGGTACCCCCATCTTGGACATCTTAGTAGTGAGCTCCTCCATCTGCTTTGGGAACTGGGAGATCCGGTTGTCGATCTCGCTTACTCTCTTGTCCACTATTGTTAATTTTGTCGGCTATGAAATGCATGTTTGGAATCACGTCCTCCGCAATTTCAGCCACCGTCTGCTTTCCGCCTTTGGCTTGAAGGGTGTTGAGGGAATCAGTGTAGGCTCTACTGGCAAGTTGAGAGTGGCTGGTTTCTGCCATCTGCTCCAGTATTTTCCAGACGGTCTCAGCCCCACGTGATGCATAATTCCCTCCGCAGGCAGCGCTAACTAACCCTTGAGTCTCGTGATTGAGGCCAGAGTAGAGAGACTGGACTAGGATGTTATTGTCCAAGTCATGGCAAGGACATTTCTGTAGTAGATCTTTGAACCGGTCCCATGCCTCACAGAGTGGTTCATTGGGCATCTGAGAGAAACTGGTGATGCGGGTCCTCATTTGATTTGTCCGACTCAAGGGGTAGAATTTCTTCAAGAATAGGTTTTTGAACCTCTCATAAGTAGTCACAGTCACCCCCAAGTTCTTCACCCAGTAGTCTGCCTTCCCTTTCAAGGCGAAAGGTCGTGCACTAAGACGAATGTAGTCTTGGCTGACTTGTGGGTGCCTCAAATTAGAACATATCAACTCCAGGTCCCGCAAGAATTCATATGGCTCCTCAGTCGTATTATCATGGAATTGGGGTAATTGACTGACAAAATGTGGCTTCAATTCATAGTGGATCGCCGGTTGTGGTGGCTGTAAATAGTTCCACACTTGATACTGTCCAGGGTTGTAGGCGGCTTCCATTGGCACTTCCTCCCCAGCATTCAACTGCTCAAGCTGTGTCCTTAGTAACTGTTGTTGCTGCTCAGATGCAGCCAATCTTGCTAGGATCATTTGAATGGCGTCATCATTTGTTTCATCTTCAGGGTCTTTTTTGGAAGCCATCTTGGGGGGCATCTCTTCTTCTTCACCTTCAGAATATAAAGGGTTCGAGTTAATAGATTGGAAAGAATTGATGTAATAGTTGTCCTCGATTTTTGGTGATAGAGAGAAAGTTTGGGTCTGTCCTCCTTCTAGGAAGAAAGAAGGAATCGTAGGAATAGAGTTCTTGGGAATGGTTTCCCGGAGGCCAAGCAGGTCCAGAGTAAGAGTTTCTCTGGTCTTTTGAGATTGGAGAGTTTGTGGTAGAGAACGAATGATTCGCGGAGTTTGAACAAGAACTACCACAATCTTCCATTCTCGAGGTCAACAAGAGGTCTGCGGTTTATGATGGAGGCACGAATGTGCAGTATTCGCTGATGACTTAATTTCTACGCACAAACCAAACACAATACAAAGGTTGTTTCACCAACTCAACTCAAAGTGAAGACCGTGAGGGTTCGGTCAATTATCTTGTCAATTTTAGAATTTGGTGATAATACAATGTATCAGAGCGTTTAAAGCGAGCTGTCTAGGAACCCAATACTCTTCAGGAGATTGGCCTATCCCGAGATAGTAGTGTGAAAAGAGTTAAGGTGTGGCTCTATCCTAGTGTGCGGGTCGCTCTCTCGCTCAAGCAAACCAAACAATGACGGGGTTCCTCTCCCGCAAAAATTCTTGATTTTATTGGTTCTTAAGATCGGCTATATTTAGCAGTCCCAATTTTATTTAGGTGACCACTTGAAGAATTTAGATGAGCACAAATACACGTCTACCGTCTAGTCCCAATTTCCTTTAGATTTAAGTGATAAAACAAGGGGGGGGGAAGTCGGGAAAAGCTGATGCACGCGGAAAACTATGATGAATGCTCAGTTAGAAGACTTACAGTGGCTCCTCGCAATCTCCATGTGGGATGCTAGACAGGATTTTTAAAAATTATTCTATATGCGTGCAAGCCGATAAAAACCGTAGCTAAACAGAAAGTTCTATTAACGGGAAGAATTGAGTTAAATTTGGCTAAGTTGAACGATCTATGTGCGTCTTGATAGTGCAGTGTGGCTTAAGATCCTACGAGCACAATCAAAAAGTAAAAATGCTCTGAGAGCCGTATGTGCAGGTCTATCCTAATCGCCACTCAAGTCGGGCCCCACCCTCACCGGAGAGCGAAACAGGCCACGACACACCACAAAAAAGTTCAAGGTCTTTTTTACAGACGCGAGAGTCCTAACGGACAACGCTGTAAATGAGCAGAAATGGAAATTTGCAGAAATTAAAAACCTAGACTCTACGCTCTCTCACGACTCGACTCGATCTTAAATTAATTGCGGCTTCTTCGGTTGTCGGTGAAGATGCGTCGGTTTCTTGAAAAACCGCTCCACGTACGCCGGGTACCTCGCAAGAAAAATAAGAGAGATATGTGTAAGAGAGTGACTCAGAAAATAGATCAAACGAATAAATGATGAAAAATAAATGCTGGAAATAAAATGGTATTCACAATGAAGAATTCGGGGGTCAGACTACCCGAATACGGAAAACCGAGCGAAAAATTTTCAAAACACAAAACTAAGCCGTTTGCCTCCCCGGCAACGGCGCCATCTGACGGGTCCGAAAAGCCGCGTTAAGAATGTGTTTTTATCGTTCGTGCGTAAAATGATTATGTCGTTCGTTGTAGGCGGCGATCGGAAACAGTCAAGAAATAACCACAAAATAATTATTCAATTTTAATCTCGTGGTTCATGTTTATTTTAGTTGGACAAGTCCCAAGATCGATCACAAGGAGGCAAAGGAACAACCTAGAGTTGTGTCTATCCAATTTCGTGTTCGGATTTCAAGGCGGTCTTTTTTTGGAATTTTTAATGCAAATAAGGGATGCAAGATGCAAATTAGGCCTATTTTAGGGACTAAAATGTCAAATACGTTCAAACGGTGTCCGAAAAATATAAAAATTGGCCACAATGTAGATTATGATGAAATGAGTGCACTGTAATTTTTTTGGAATTTTTTGATGCAATATGAATTTTTTATAAATTTTTAAATGCAAATAGAATGATTTTCCAATATTTAATTATAATAAATATTAAACCGACTTATTTTCGAGAGATAAAATTATCTAAGATCTATCACTAGGTGATGGATTTCAGAAAAATCCTAAATCTCAAAAATATGGGGTTTAATACCTATTAAAAATCAAACATTGAAATGTGCAAAATGATTTTTACAGGGCAAATGATGCATGCAAATACAAAGATTTTTGGGCACAATGTCAAACAAAAGAATCTCTACAATATGTGATTTTTGGGGAATTTTTAGACTAATGATTAATCAACTATGAATTTTAGCGCAAGAGATGGGCAAAATATGTAAATTTCCACAGAATAATTATTTATTAATTAACCACCAATCAGAAAAATACCCACAACATGTCAAAGTGTAGAGAGTCAATTAATAAACATCATGCTATTTTTAGATTAATAAAATGCTGAACAAAAAGGTCCAAAACCGGGGGAAAACACAGGGGTATAAATGCAATGTAAATAAAATAAATACATAAGCAGAGGAGGACCTATATGTAATTACCGATAAGCTGGGGGGCAGATACGTAAAATTCCCAAGAGAGCTCGTGCGACGCACGTGCTCCTTAGGTGGTTGGACACATGCGAAAATATGGGGTTCTCCTGGGGCCTTTATGCAAATGACCCACGCAGTCACGTGCCCCGCACGTGACCCGTGGGGGTGAGCAGCTCCCCCTGCCCACGTGTAAGACGCATGGCGGGGGCCTCGGGTCGGACCCGGCGACGATGTTTGCTGGAAAAAGGCTGAGGGGCTTCGACGCTCCTGGCTGGTCCCTGACGGTGCGGTGGCTGTCGACGAAGGAGGTCTGAGCATCGGTGAAGACGAGGCGAGGGCGGAGGCTGCGAAGGAGGAGGAGCACGGTGAATGTTGAGGCGTTGGCCGACGAGCAGAGCTGGGGCGTTGAAGACGAAGCAGGTAGCGGGGAAAACGAAGCTGCTGGAGATGGAGCTCGATCGCAGGCGTTGGAGAAGAAGGTGGCGCGGCGGTGAAGCTGGAGGTGAAGTCGTAGCGAGGCGGCAGGCGGAGTCGATGGAGATGCTGGTGTAATCAGGGAAGCTGGAGTTGAAGGCGACGTCCGTTGCTGATGGCAGAGGTGATGGATGTCGTCGATGATGCGGAGTTCTCGGTGAAGGAGAAGGCGTAGATTGGAGTCGAAGGTGAAAGCCGATGACGAGAGATGCAGATCGAGAGCAAGAGAGAGAGAGAGAGAGAGGGATACCTGGAGGAGATGGAGGCTCGACGACGACTGTCGGAGCGGAGTGGCAGCGCAATGAAGGAGCTGCGACGAGGCACGAGACCCCGGATCACGCTGCGAAGGTGGTGGCCAGACTGTCACTCTTGGAGCTAACCTTGGGTTAAACGGTGGATGCTTGGGCTCAGGGTTGGCGAGGTGCTTTTATAGGCGAGGGAGGTGGCCGGTGGTTGCGGAAGACGCGGGGGACCGGGGCGGAGGAGAGGGTCAACGGCGGAGAGAAGGGGAACCGTTGGCGAGGTGGTTGGCGGAGAACTCGGGGGCGGCGGCTAAGGACTCGGGGGCCATTAGCGCCCAGAGGTTGAGGGTGACGTGCCTGGGCCGTTCGATCAGCGGCCGATCGAACGGTCGTGCTTTGGCCACGTGGCAAGGCAAGAGGGGGCAGTCGTGGCACGTGCGGAGCACGTGCCTGGGAGGCACGTGCGACGCACGCGCGGCCATTTTTTTTTATAAAATGATATAATGAATACGCGAAAAATAGGTGACACGTGGCGGCCCCTGGGGCCGCCACGTGTCAGCACCAGAAAATTCGAAGGAAAATTATTTTGTAAAATCAAAAAGAAATAGCAAATGACCTCGGATGGAAAAAGTTCCTTCACGAAAAATGCTCGTCTCGACATGATCTACAACTTTCATGAAGACATCAAAGCCAAATTCGGTCAAAAATAAAAAGTGAATTTTTGGGGTATCCCATGTACATTAAATACCTTGATTTTTGGTTTTCTAATTTTTTTGTCATTTTTAAACAAGATAAAAAATCTGGAAAAATATGGAAAAATCAAAGATAAATAAAAGATACCTTATTCTAATTTTTTTGGATTTTTATTTATAAAGAAAATATATACATAAAATACAAGGTCAAAAGCCGCGAAAATATACAATGTACAAAAGAGGCCCAAAACCCAACTTTCTCATACGAGCTCCGATTCACTTGAACTTGGTCTTGTTTTGAAGGTATTTGAATGTGCATTAGTTCAAAAGTGAGTAGGATCAAATCGGACACTGGATGGGGAAGATATGTGGCTTTTAGTCCGAAAATCCTGGAACTAGGGTTTGGGTTTTTGGTCCACTTATCAGGGTTAGTATTTTTTTTATATTTTTCAATTATTCTTGTTAGTGATGTGTACACAGTGGAGGTGGTTTTGTGGCATGCGGTGTTAGCATGGAGGAGTTAAAAATAGGGGAAGTCAGGCTATTTACTGGTCAATTTGGGCTTGGATTTTTGGCTTCTTAAAATATGCAGAAATTAACGCTAAAATGCAATTCTTATGAAATCATGCCTGAATGCTAATTATGCGAAATAAATGCAGAAATGCAGTTGATTTTTAGGGACTTAAGCTTAATAAATGAGATTTAGAGTGATGAATCCGAGATTCATCAGCGCTCTCTTCCCGACGAGATCCGGCGGCTCGCCCTCACGCCACCGTCGCAGCAGCGACCTCCGCCTTGGCTGCTCCGCTCCGGCTAGCCGTCGAGCCAACGACGTTCACCATCTTCATCGACTTCGACGCTTCATCATCTCCAGCCACGACGTCGCGCCATCAACTCCGCCTTGACGCTCAGCTCCGAGCGTTTCTTCCCCGACTCCATCTCCGCCTTCGTCCACGACAACGCTTACGCCTCCGCTGGGAGTCCTCCCCATCGACGCCACCACGCTCTCGCCTCTACCACCGGAGCACGGCCGGAGTCCACCACCAGCAGCACCCTCGATCATCAGCTAGGGGCTCCGCCGGACCGCCTCTCCCCTCCGCATCGCGCAACCGGGCGAGGCCCGAGGCCCCCACTCACGTGTTACGCACGTGAGTCTAGGGGAACTTGCATCGGAACCCCCAGGCTTTCCACAGTTTACCAAGAGATCCAGGGGGTCTCGCGACTTGCAGGTGACCCCTGGGTCATTTACATCAAACCCCCTGGAGATTCCTCTATATCCGCGCCACTCCAGCCAACCAGAAGGCACGTGCTATGCACGTGCCCCTCTGGTAAATTTGCACTTCCGCCCCCAGTTATCTAGGTAATTATAAATAGGTCCCCTCTGCATTGTTATTATCTATTTACTTATTGCATCTGTACCCCTATCTTTGTCATTTATTTTAAACCTTCACCTGACATCATTTTATTTATTTAAAAATAACATGGTGTTTGTTGCTTAATTCTCTATATTTTGACATATCATGGATATTTTTTTGGTCAGTGGTTAATTATTAATTAATTATTTTGTGGAAAACTGTGTATTTTGCCCATCTTATGCTCTGGAATTTATTGTTGATTAACCATTGTCTAAAAATCCCCGAAAAATCACATATTGTAGAGATTATTTTGCTTGACATTGTGCCCAAAAATCTTTTCATTTGCATGCGTAATTTGCTCTGTAAAAATCATTTTGCATATTTCACTATTTAATTTTTAATAGATATTAGATCCCACATTTTTGACGTTTAGGATTTTTCTGAGATCAAGCACCTAGTGATAGATCTTAGATAATTTTGGTCCTTGAAAATAAGTAGGTTTGATATTTATTATAATTAAATTTTGAAAATCATTCTGTTTGCATTTAAAAATCCATAAAAAATTCATATTGCATCCAAAAATTCCAAAAAAACTACATTACATTCATTTCATCATCATTTACATTATGGCCAAGTTTCGTATTTTTCGGACATCGTTTGATTGAAATTTACATTTTAGTCCCTAAAATTGGCCAAAACCGCATCTGCATCTCTTATTTGCATTAAAAATACAAAAAAAAGACCATCTTGAAAACCGAACACAAATTTGGATAGACACAACTCTAGGTTGTTCCTTTGCCTCCTTGTGATCGACCTTGGGACTTGCCCAAGTAAAATAAACATAAAAACCACTGGATTTAAATTGAATAAAAATTGTGGTTATTTCTTGACTGTTTCCGATCGCCGCCTACAACGAACGACCCTTTTTATTTTCACACTCGAAGATTAAAAACAACTTCTTAACGCGGCATTTCCGGGCTCGTCACGGTGGCGGAGCAAAAGGGGCTGAAATCGAAAAACCTAAAATTACGCTATCCTACAAGCTAAAGAGGGTACCTGGCAGGCGTAGTCGACTAGGCTGGAGCTCCGGGGGTTATGGGCTCAAGGGGTCGTCGAGTCCCGAGGCTTAGCGCGCTCGCGGTGGCGCACGTCGGTGAAAACACCGGATCAGAGGCTTCCCAGCTACCCGAGCCTCACTGCTACTCTCTCTCGCTCCGCTGTCACTCAGGCGAGGTGGAGGAGGTCACTGGCGTCGAGGGGGAGGACCAAATATGAGTGAAAAGGTGCGGAGGAGCTCAGCTAAGTAGTGCTAGGGGTCCGAGAAGGTGAGGGTCGGGTGAGTGATTCGGAGCACGGACCCCGATGCAAACCTCCGGGCGTGGATCTCGGATCTGCAGGAAAAGATTAGGACCCGGGGTTTAAGGTTTTAGTGGTCGGATCAAGGAGGGATAATATGGAGAAATCGGGCCGGTTGCTTGGATCCGCGGGATGGTGGTCCAAGGGGGGGAGTTGACCGGGGGGTCAACATCCCCCGTGGACCAATCAGGTGCGGCCACGTATTAAATATTTGGCAATTAAATAATAAATAGTAAATGGCCGAATTTGGAAAAAGTTAAAACATGAAAGTTTATTTATTTTTAAACTATTTTCTGTGATTTTTATTTATTTTTTTAAAATAAAAATAAGGTATTTACAATATAGTATTATTATTATATATAGGTATATACACTATGTATTTTTTATTTTTTATTTTTAATTATTTATTTTTGTTCAATTTATTCCTAATTTTATATTTTATTTATTTATAGAATAAAATTTGGAACAATTTGGTATTTTTATTTAATTTTTGTCATTTAATTACAAGGGTGAAATAAATACTTACATATACATATATTCATGGTATATATACAAGGTTGGGTTTGGTTTTATTTTTATTTATTTTTATTTTATTTTTATTTTTGTAATTTTTATTTTATTTATTTACATTATGGAAGGTGGAATGTGTACATATTTTATGGAATTTTTATTTATTTATTTATAGGGATAAATATATATATATATGGTTTTATGTACATGGTGTATATACAATAAGGAAGGGTATTTTATTTTCTTTTTAATTTTCTTTTATTTTTCTCATTTTTATTTTAATTTAATATTTACAAATATATACATATAAATATACACCTATTTTTATTGTTATTTAAGAGGAAATTATTTTTATTTCTTTATAGTTCTATGCACAAGTGTGATCTTCCTTATCTCTCTCTCTACTTGGGTTTTTATGCGGTCAGGCCCATGCTGAGCCCTCCCTTGGGATTAGGTCGCTCAATATTTATTCTAAATATCTCCCTCGTTTTCTTTTATTTCTTTATTCTTTTATTTATGCACAAAAACATGCTAATTATTGCATTTTACATAATGCATGCTGAATGATAATTATTGTTATTTACATGAATGTACAAGTGTTTTGCATAGGTTTTGTAGCTAAAATAAAAGAATAAAGAGTGATGAATGGGTATTCATCACCCCTCTATACTTTAACTTTGCTAGTCCCTTAGCAAACACTTATTTGAAAAAGAAGTGAAAAAGAGAAAGAAAAAGAAAAAGAAAAAGAGGAGAAAATGCATGGATCAATGCCAATTATTAAACTTTCCTTCATTAAATTGAAATATGGAGCTCGATCAGATCTTTGGATTATTAATGTGTCGGAACCTTATTTGGACTTAAGCTTAAAACCTAACAGCCTCCAAGTTCCACCAATCTATGGGCAAGACTCCTCAATAAACCAGATCAGAACCAGTCTACATACACAAACTCTAATGACCATGAATCTTTCCTTGTACGATGTAAGTGATATGTAGCTCCCCACCTCAGAAGTAACAAAGAAACAACCTCCCCCAACCTGGTAACTCTAATGCCTCGGTCTAGCAAGTCTTTCCTCGAGAAGCGGGGTATTCCCTTCTAAGTTCAATGCAACCGGCTCAAGAAGAGGGGGAAGAAGAGAATGGACCATGACCAGTGTAGCCATGTAACCTTGGGAGCTCTAACCAGTGTAGCTGAGTCTCCCGCTGCAAGCTTCATGAGATGGAACATGTATACCATAAGCTTTTGCTTTATTTGACTATGTACACTCCGGTGGGGTTATTAAATTTTCAATCCGACCCACCACTTTTTTGGAGTTCTTCTCTTTGTGCACTTTTTTTCATGTGCATCTGTACAACATATCTACATGGTGCAGCATATATACAAGGAGTTTTTCCTCTTGAGCCAGTAGACTATCCCTCTTTTGAAGCTTTATTGCAACCCACAGCTTCTGTCTTTAGACTTCATAACCACCAGACCAAGTTGAGACGCACTTCCTTCACTAGAAGAAGAAGAGAGGTTCCGCCTAGAAGTACTACCCTCATATGCTACCCCAAGTCAAAGGAAACTGCCTCCTCACCACCTCATCCGTGGAGAGCTATGTGTAGAGTGTTGGTGCAAGTAAAGCCATTGTCTCTGAGAGTCATACGTGTGTTGTTAAGTGCTCTATTTAGGCTCATCAAGATGATATATGCTCATAGACTAGTGGACTCAAAGAATTAATTCACCATGGACCTGAAAAGCCTTAACCCTAAGCCCTATAAGGTTCCTCTTATTATTAGATGGATTAAGATCTTAATCAAGCTCCATTTTCCAGTTTAATTCCATGCTAGTTTAAATGTCAACTATAATCTAGGAAAAACTATACAAATATTTACAAAGATGCTATTTACAAGTGTGCAATTTAGAAATATTTACAATCGTGCAAAATTTTTGAAAAATGTTTGAAAACATGGATGTATGCATGAATGCGAAGTTTTGCAAAATATTTACAAACATTTACACAAGGTTTTTGCAAACTTTTTGTTTTCAAAACATTTTACAAAAATTTGGTACTATATACATAGATTTTGATATGAAAATGTTTACAAATCTTTTACACAAATCATTTTACAATCATTTGTACAAAAATAATTTGTATAAATAAATAGGTATGTGCAAGATGAATTTTATATACAAGGGAAATTTTTTTAAATTTTATGGATTTTTAGCCATTTTTATTTATTAACACACTCACACAAAGTACAAGTTATGGCTAAAGTATATATGAAATATATACACAGACCCATATACTTAGCTCGAACTATGTCCTCAGAGTGATCAAGAGTGATGAAGAAGACATAACTCGTGCTTAGTATAGGGAATTGAAAAGGAATGGCTATATACAGAGATGAATCAAAGAATAGAATGAAGAGAACTCGGTGTTTTCCCCCTATACTTAGGATCAAGTAATCCTAAGTATAGCAAGCTGTACATAAAGGGAAATCCGAGTGAAGGATGTACAGAGTCTACCCCCCTTATACTTAGGGTGAAATATCCCTAAGTATAGGCAACAAAACAGGGGTAGAAAGAATGAAAAGAATATCCGAGAGTCCTACATCCCCCCTCTACTTAGGGTAAAGTACACCCTAAGTATAGCATAATCATAAGATGAGAAAAGGGATGTGGGACTAAAGAATGGAGTGATATGGACAACTGGATCTATACAGGTCGGAAGAGCAATGATAATCAGGCGTGAGATGCAATAGATGTGAGTCAAGAGACCACATCTCACGCAAAGTGAATAGGGGCAACATCAACGACCCGCGACTCATGATCTGGATATGGCTTGAGCCGCTGGCCGTTCACTCGAAAGGTACTCTCAGAAGACAACTCAGATATGTCGATACTCCCATTGTCGTGTACCTTTCTTACTAAATACGGTCCCTTCCATTTGCTCTGCGGTTTCCCTGGGAATAATCTAAGCCTAGCATCAAATAGCCATACTCTCTGTCCTGGCTCAAACTGCTTGTGTCTGATATGAGAATCATGTCACTCCTTCACTCTCTCCTTATAATGTAGGCTGTTTGAAAAGGCGGTATCACGAATCTCCTCCAGGGCTGCTAACTCTACCCTCCTCTGATCTCCTACACTCTCTGGATCCAAAAGTATATCAGTGACTGCCCAAAGTGACCTATGTCTCAGCTCAACAGGTAAATGGCAGGGCTTGCCATAAATGAGGCGGAAGGGAGATGTACCCAAAGGAGCCTTGAAAGACGTCCGATATGCCCACAAGACCGAGTCCAAAAGCTGTGACCAATCCTTTCGGTCAGGGCGGAGGACTTTCTGCAATATAGTCTTGATCTCCCTGTTCGACACTTTAGCAAGACCATTCGTCTGAGGGTGGTATGGAGTGGCAACTCGATGGTCTATGCTGAACTCACTAGCAAGGGACTTTACCTTGTCATTGACAAAATGAGACCCCCCGTCAGATATCAACTCTCTAGGTACCCCGAACCGTGAAATGATATTCTTCCTCAAAAATCGGCAAACAGTCCTAGCATCTGCGGTTCGGGCGGGGATGGCCTCAACCCAACGACTCACATAATCTACGGCCAACAGAATGTACTCAAATCCCTGACTCCTAGGGAATGGACCCATGAAATCGATGCTCCATGCATCAAAAACCTCAAAGAAGTGAATGGGCTACATCGGCATCATATCACGTTGTCCACAAGTGCCCATCCTCTAACAGTCAGTCCACCTCTTCACGAACTCATCAGAGTCCTTGAAGAGAGTAGGCCACCATAGGCCGGATTGGAGCACTTTCTGTGCCGTTCTCCTCCCTGAGTGATGTCCTCCTACCTCAAGCTTGTGGCAGTAAGTGAGGACGCTGTGGTGCTCCTCCTGAGGAATGCACCGACGCCAGATACTATCCCCTCCCTCATGGTAAAGGACGGGATCCTCCCAATGGTAAAACTTGGTCTTCGCGAGGAAGGTCTCAAGTTTCTGCCTGGGCCAATCTTCTGGAACTTTCTTGGCGACAAGATAGTTCACAATATCGGCATACCATGGGAGCGAGGCGATAGTAAGGATCGCCTCATCCGGGAAGGTCTCACAAATAGGGTCAATCTGCTCAGAATCCTCAAGATACTCCAATCGGGAGAGATGATCCGTCACCACATTCTTGACTCCAGGCTTATCCTTAATCTCTATGTCAAACTCCTGGAGTAGAAGGATCCATATGGTCAATCTAGCTTTGGCATCCTTCTTTACCATGAATTACCTGATGGCGGTATGATCAGTAAAGATGATCACTCTAGATCCGATAATGTATGATATGAACTTATCTAGGGCAAAAACTACGGCTAGCATCTCCCTCTCAGTGACTGTGTAATTCCGTTGTGCAGCATCCAATGTACGGCTAGCGTAGTGAATAGCAAATGGGACCCTATCCCTCCTTTGTCCTAGCACGACCCCTACGGCAAAATCGGAGGCGTCCGTCATGATCTCGAATGGGAGAGACCAATCAGGTGGTTGGAGAACATGAGCCTCTGTCACACATCTCTTGAGAGTCTCAAATGACGATAGACACTTGTCATCGACAAGGAACTCGGTGTCTTTCGTTAGCAAATCAGTCAATGGTCGAGAAATCCTGCTGAAATCATGAATGAACCATCGGTAGAAACCGACGTGCCCCAGAAAAGATCGTAACTGCCGCAGGTTGGACAGTGGTTCGAGTTTGCTAATGACATCCACCTTGGCCGGATCAACCTCCATGCCCCTGTTGGAGATGATATGGCCAAGCACCGTCCCTTGAGTCACCATGAAGTGACTCTTCTCCCAAGAAAATACCAGGCGAACCTCTATGCATCGCTGAAGGACTTGGTCTAGGCAGTCAAGACAGGAATCGAATCCGTTGTCGTAGACCGAGAAATCATCCATGAAGACCTCCAAGCACTCCCCCACCATGTCCGAAAAGATAGACAGCATGCATCTCTGGAAATTCGCAGGGGCGTTGCATATCCCAAATGGCATGCGTCTGAAGGCGTATGTGCCGAAGTGACAGGTGAAGGTGGTCTTGTCTTGGTCCTCTGGCGCAATGGCCACCTGATTGTAGCCGGAGTACCCTTCCATGAAACAGTAATGGCTCTTCCTTACTGATAAAACCGAAATCAGGTGGTCTTAAGTTCAACACAAAGCGTGAACTCAGTCGAAGTGTCAACCACACAAATCTCGATTAAAGTCAACAATTAACCCACACTAAAGATCAATAAATTAGAACTAATGTGGAGTTAAAATTTATTTTTAACTCTGCACAAATGGTGTATAGTGACAAGTATGCAGAGAGTTCGAACACAGGGAGCAAGCAGGGTAATTCAAAAAAATGTGCTCAAGTGAGTGTGTGATGTGTCTACACTAAGCAGGCAAGCAAAGACAATTTTGTGGGTTTTTAATTTTTAAATTTTTTTTATTTTCTTTTTTTTAATTTTGCATTTTGATTTTTATTTTCTGATTTTTATATTTTATATTTTATATATTTTTTCCTTTTTTTCAATATTGGAAAATATAAGCAAAGTAATAAAAGGCAAGATAAAGTATTTATAAAAATGTGCAAAAATGCCCAAAAATTCAGAAATAAAATCTTTTTGGTATTTTTATGGTTTTCTACTGTTTTTGTGATTTTTGGGGATTTTTCAAGGTGTTTTTGGTATTTAATTACTGAATTAAGGCAAAACAGTGGAAATAGGGCTGGCTGTGACTAAAATGCAAGTTAAAATTAACAAACAGCAACCAAAACTTTTCACACTATTTTTCAAATAAAAATGACAAAATAAGTGACACACAGATTATGAGTTTGCTATTTTTGGATTTTTCTATTATTTTATATATTTTTTTGAAGTTTTTGAGTGTTTTTAAATTTTTAGTGTTTCTCTTTTGAGATTTTTAATGATTTTTGGACTGACACTAAAATAGGATAAAATAGACACTAGGTAATTTTTTTTGGAATTTTTCAAAACGTTTTTATAATTTTTATGGGTTTTCTAATGCAAACAGTGAAATAAATGCATGTTTTTTATTTTTAATAAATGTGAAAATGCAATAAAAATGCAATTGAAAATATGGCGTGCAAGTACAAGTTACCAGGAGCTTAAGCCTATTTTTGTGGAATTTTTGAGCTTAAAATGATCATTCAAATAAATACAACAAGCATCCAATTAATAAATAAGCCTGGCAGGGGTATAAATGCAACTTACAAAACATCCAGGGGCATGCACGCAATTTTCCACAAAATATTGAACTGAATATTTAATTTTTAGCACCAAAATACAATTTCAGAACCCGCCTGGGTACGGTAGCAATTTTCCCACCAGGGCGCGTGACTTGCACGCGCCTGGCGAGGACTGAAATGTGATTTCTCAAACCCTGGGGGCCTACTTGCAAAATATCCAAAAAGTTTACACTTGATATGAAAGTTTCAGGACTAAAATATAATACACAAATGACCGAGGGTGTCCTTGCAAAATGCCCACCCCCTCACGTGTACAGGTCACGTGAGGTGACGTGGCGAAGGACCTGGATGCAAATAAACAAAGTCTGGGGGTCTTTGTGCAAATATTACAAAACTTCTACACTACAGACAAAAGTTTAAATACTAAATATTAAATACAAAAAGTGCGAGGGTTGGGATGCAAAATACCCTCGCTCGGGCGCTCCGACGACGACGCGTGGCACAAATCCAACGGCTGGCGGCGGGGCGCGATCCAGCGGCGGGGAGCGAGCCACTTATCCACGTGGCAGCACGAGGGCGTCCGATGACGGTTGGCGTCGACGTCTGAGATTAGATCTCAAAAAGAGATCCGACGGTGGCTGGGCGTGGAAGATCGGACGGTCGACGCGCGATCTGGAGCTCCACCTCGATCCAACGGTGATGAAGGCCGGAGCAAGAACCGCGACGAACTCCGGCGAGCCGAAGTTCTCCGAGGTCAAGCTCCATCTCCGATGAGCTTTTTGGCTTCAAAATGGGACGGGAGGTTCCTCATGTCTTCGTCTATCTCCTGGGGGCGTCAAAATACCGCGGCGGCGGCCGAGGTGCTCAGGCGAAGGTGGCGGAGCTGGGGAGCTTGGCCACGGTCCGGCGAGCGTCAAAACTCGCCTCCAGGCGCTTTCAAGTTGTCTTTGACCTGCAAGAAGAGTCAGAAGGTCCAGGGCAAAGTGCCTGGACCTGGGGTGGACCTAATCGATGCGCGAGGGGAAGTGGTCGTCGGTGGCCGGAGGTGCGCTCCGGCGAGGATGCTTGGATGGGCGAAATAAGCGATGGGACTTAGAAATTTTTTGGGGTTTTTGAAGCTACAGCTAACAGGAACCTAATGAGATAAACAAGAAGGTGGGGCGAGCCCTCGATGGCCGGAGCCAGAGGGAAGAAAGGTACCTCGACGCCGGCTGTTGGCGGAGGTGGTGGAGGCTCCCTCGACTTCGAACGCCTTGGCTGAGAAGCTGGCGATGGAGCTGTCACCTCCAAGGAGCTCAGGAGCACGAAGGTGGCGCTGAAGGGTGGACCAAGGGGACTCAAACCGGGGAAGGAAGTGAGGGGTTCATATTTGAAGGGAGTTGAGGGTGTGACTTCGAGGGGGAGTCACGGGCGAGACGAGCAGTTCTAAGGAGATCTAAGGAAACGGCGATGGAGACGGGTCTACAGTGATCAACTTCCAAGAAGGAAGCGAGGACGAAGGACGAGCGGTGCGACCTCGAAAAAAGGGCGAAATCGGGCGAAAAACGAGGTGCACCAACACGTGAAGGGTGAAGGATGGACTGTTGACCCGCCGGTCAACCAGGGAAAAGATAAAGAAAATGCTTTGTTAATTCATTTAAAAATAGAAATAAATAGGATTAAATTATGATTATAAAATAAAAAATGTTCGTTATTTTATGTAGTATTTAATTATGATTTTTATTTATTTTTACGGTACATATTTTTACAAGTTTACTTTTTAGCCCTATATAGGTATATTACCTATGTATTTTAGTATTTTAATTTTATTTTGTGTATTTTATTGTTATTATTTTTGCTTATTTTATAAAAACATAAAATACTTTTATGTACATAAATATATTTTTATTTTATTTTTCTGATATGTTTTGTATATTTAATAAAATACAAGTATTATTTGTATAGGTATATGTATAGGCAGTATACCCATGTATCCTTTATACAAGTATTTTTATTTTGTGATTTCTTTGCATTTTTATTCTGGTTTTAATGTAAATATATATTATAAGTAATATATACATAATTATAAAAATATAAACATGCAAAAATAATGAATAAAGAATAAATTGAATATTTTAATCTGTACAAGTATACAATGGGGGTCAGAAACTCAACTTTCAAACCGTAGCTCCGCCAAATGCGAAACCACCACCATTGGATAGATTATTTTATTCTATATACAATTAAAGGTGAGTAGGCTGCATTTGGAGTTTTTATTGGTGAGATGCGGGTCTGAGAAGTTGGCATTCTGGATTTTTATTCAGACCATAACTTTTTATCTGTACATTATTTTTCAGTGAAATCAATTTTGTATTTTTCTATAGTATATTATCTACAACTTTTATGTACAAAGTTTATTTATTTGGTGTATAAAAAGTGGAACCAAAAATAGGTCCCAAAATGAATAAAGAATGAATAGAATGTATAGGTGTATTATCTGTATTTCTGACCTTATCTCCCCTACCTTATTCCTTGTCGACCTATTCATCAAGATGCCTAGGTCTCGGGGGTTTTGGGTCATAAAATATTTACAATATTTTATTCTTTTTCTTTTCTTTATTTATTCTATAATTTTTGGCCTTAATTACAGTATTTTATACACTACTACAATGCACATGCATGGATGCTAAGATGGTGATTTTAATGCTATTTACAGGCATTTGCTAGGGTTTTAGGTGCCAAAATGATAGAATAAAGATGATGAAGTGTGGATTCATCACTTACCAGTCTCTCGATAATCTGATCTATAAAGGGCAGGGGGAAATAATCCTTCTTGGTGGCATGGTTGAGTCGTCTGTAATCCACGCAGACCCGCCAAGAAGTGGGTACCCGGGTAGCAATCTCCTCTCCCGACTCCGTAACAGCAGTAGTGATGCCCGTCTTCTTGGGCACCACATGCAACGGACTGACCCACTTGGAGTCAGAGATGGGGTAGATAAAATCGGCGCTCCACCACTTTGAAATTTCCTTCATGACAACCTCTCTCAAATTCGGGTTCAACCGTCGCTGGAACTCACGCGACGGCTTTGCCTCATCCTCAAGATAGATGTGGTGAGAGCACAGAGCCGGACTGATCCCCTGGAGATCTTCTACACTCCATCCTATCGTCTTGCGGTTCTTTTCAAGAACCCCCATCAGACGGAATTCTTGCTCTCCAGTCAAATCAGCGGAGATAATGACTGGTTACATCTCATGCTCACCCGCAAGGAACCTATACTTCAATGATGCTGGTAATGGCTTCAGCTCTGGACAAGTCGGTGCTGGCAAATCTTGCTTCTGAAGAATCCGCGTGTATGCTGCCAAATCTACGGGAAAATGAGAACTCTCTCTCGCAAACTGGATCTGGAGGAGGCTGCTCAACTGGACTGTCTCTGCTCTGCATGGCATCAACATCCTCCCTAGCTGTAGGCTCAGAAGAAATCATGTCTGGTATAAGCTCATCAAACTCTACCCAATCAACATCTGACTCCGAGGGATCTATATCATCATCATCATCACAAAATAACTCTGTCTCGTGGTCAAGAACTGAATCTACCGACTGAAAAGTATCCTGGACCAGGAATGCGCTCTCGAAGCTCTCCTCTGCTGGCGTCTCTGCATCAGCAGTTGATGAATACCCATTCATCACTCTTTATTCTTATATTTTAGCTACAAAAACCTTTGCAAATGCATGTATATTCATGTAAATACAAATAATTATCAAAAGCATGCATTGTATAAAGCTTAATAATTAGCATGTTTTTGTGCAAAAATAAAAGAATAAAGAGTAAAAAGAAAAAGAGGGAAATATTTAGAATAAATATTGAGCAACCTAACCCAAGGGAGGGCTCGGCATGAGCCTGGCCGCATAAAAACCAAAGTAGAGGGAGATAGGAGCTTATGTGTGTAAATATATTTGTAAATATAATAAAAATATTTTCCCCCAAAAAGAGACTAAAATGTGCTTGTAAATATTTGTATATAGTTATAAATATAAAAACAAAAGAAAAATATAAAAATTAAAAAGAAACCAAAAATATCATTCATGTACATGATCACCTTGTATATAGTTCCATCATCCCTATTTATTTAGCCTTATAAATAAATAAAAATTAATTTCCAAATTTTCTGAAAATATTCTATATTATATAGTGTATATAAATAAAAAAACAATTAAAATAAAAACAAAATAAAAATAACAAAATAAAAAACACAAAAATATAATGTAAATACACCATGTATATATATGTACATATGTATTTATATACATCATAAAAATAAAACAAAAATAGCTTTTTTATTCCTTATTTTATAATATAAATAAATAAAATATAAAATGGGAATAAAATTGTACAAAAATAATAAATTAAAAATCAAAAATTAAAAACCTAAATATTGTATATATACCTATATATGAACCTACTATGTACATACCTTATTTTTATTTCGAAAAATTAATTAAAAATCACTAAAAAATAGAAAAAAATAAAATAAAAATATTTCATGTTTTAAGTTTTCACTAATTCGGCCATTAACTACCTTAAATTTCATTTCCAAAATCCAGCCACGTGGTCGTTTCCCATTGGCCCTGGGGATTGTTGACCACCCGGTCAACTGCCCCCCCCCAGGACCACTTCCCACGGGCTTAGGCGCCCGACCCGACTTTCCTTTTTTTTAGCGCCTAAACCCGATACCCTATTACCTAAACCCCGGGTCTGATTCCTCCTTGATACATCCGAGACCCTCGTCGGAGCCTCCACCTCGGGATCCGCGCGCCAGAACGCCCTACCCGCGCCTTTCTTCCCGGACCCTCACCCATACTTAAGCCGAGCTCCGCCACCTCCATTTCCCATCTTTGGCCATTCGCTTCCACCCCCAGTGAGCTCCAGCGTGAGAGCGAGAGTGACAGCTTGCCTCCCGTGCTGTTGAAGCGAGGAGAGGTTGCGGATTCCACTGATCCGGCGCGTATCACCACCGTGCTCCGCCACCAGCAGGAGCCCGAGCCTCGGAGGGAGAATCTCCTCGAGGCGACGACCCAGAGCACCGTCAGCTCACCCCTAGTCTCATCAACCACCCAGGTAGCCCCGTAGACCTTCCCTTTTCTTTAATTTTCATTTACCCCCCTTTCGCTCCGTCGCCGTTCACCGTCGATTCCGTCCACATCCGACCACCATTCGATCATCGGGCTTCGCCATAGCCATCGCCTTCCTTCCGTGCACCTTCTCCATATCTCCATCCAACCCAGCTTGCACAGGAGCTGGGATTCGAGCTCCACCGTTCCCCCTTCGCCGGAGCTCGCCCATCTCGACCCTCCGATCACCGTCACCCCGCCTAACCGGATCGAGGCAGTTTGCCCTCGACCCGCGAGTCTCCTGGTTGTCTTTGCAGGTACATCCAAGCCCATCTGAGGGCTTGGACCATCAGGTCCAGGAGCTTCATCTCCGCCGACCTCGCCGGAGCTCCCCAGAGCTCGACTGGGTCATCGGAGACCACCAGCTGCTGCGGAACGTCATCGCAGAGCTTCTCCGATATTCAGGCGCAACAGGGGAGGTCAGGAGCGTGCACCTTGGGCCGACGAACTTCGCCGGCCAACTGTTCTTCCGGTATCCTCCCCGACCGTCCGATCATCCTCGACCTCCAGTTTTCATCTGGGTCGTTCATTCCCGGAGGAGTAGCCACCGTCAGATCTTGGAGAGGTGATCAGGATTGCCCGATGCACAAGGGTTAGCCACAGAGAGCCTCCTCCGTCCGATGCACCATGTGGCGTAGCCCCAGCCGCCCGATCGTTGCGAGGACTTCAGCCTTGGAGCGCCCGCTGATCTCCACTGTCCGAAGCACCACGTGGCGTCCATCCTGCGACCCGCATTAATAAAGGGTAATTTACCCTTAGGCCCTTCTGTTTATTTTCTTTCGCACTTAGTCCTGTAATTAGTTAGTATAGTTGTTTAGTTTTTGGTAAACTTGCATAGAGGACCCTGCATTTTATTTACTTTGCATTTATGCCCCTGTACGTTGTGTGACACGTGCTTCGTCACGTGGCTTTTTGGCTTATTTGCATTTTATGCCCTGTAGTTCCCAATGTTAATGAATGAATGAAAGTTTTTGTGTATTTGCATTTATACCCCTGTGCGTGAAACATTTGAGCATGTACGTGAATATTTGGGTTATTTGCAGATAAGCCCCTGGGCTTTTGGTACCTGTTACCAAATAGCCCTCGGAACTTATTTTCTTCACATTTGGGTCCCTGAGTGCCTCAGGCGCGTGCGACGTACGTATTTACCTGAGTTATCTGCACCAGACCCCCCAGAACTTCGGGTATTTGCACATAGGTCCCTATGCACAGTGCCCCCTCTTTATTTTTGAATAAAATAGCAAAACTACTCCAAATCCAATGAAAATTGGATACAAGGCTCCTGCCATAGTGTAAAACTTTCGAGGATTTTTGGAGACATTTCTGAGTTGATTTGATATTTTTGAAAATTCAAAAACCTCTATTTTCTTCACTGTCTCACTTTAAAAATCACAAAAAAATATTAAATCATATCTAAAAATTCCAAAAAAATTGTCTACTGTTTGTTTATGCTTGCTTGATTTTCTAGCCAATTATGGCTACTTTTCATCACTTAAAACACCTAAAAATTGAAAAACACTCAAAATCTTATAAACATTCTAGTAAATAAATTAAAAATCCAAATATAATAATCCAGGTGCCTAAATTTTCCTTGTTTTATTCTCTTTACAGGAAAATTACCTCCTAGCTAATTTGGGGCTTCTAGATATTTTATCTAGGTCCTTTTATCTCGGCTGAACAGTACCTACAGTTTCAGTCACTTTTTGATTTTTAGAAAATTAAATAAATATCAGAAAAACCCCAAAAATTCATCAAAAACACTAAAAAATATAAAATACATAAAAACATTTTTGTTTAAATTTTTGTGATTTTTAGTGCATTAAATAAATTGTTGAAGTGTGTTGATTAGTTGTTTTTCTTATTTTCTTAATATCTTAAAAATCCAAAAAAATATAAAAAATTAAAAACCACCAAAAATACCTTTTCTTCTCTTCTCGACTACTTTGTAGGCCGTAAGGCCAATCCGTGCTCCTTGTGTTCAACCCTGATCGCTATACCAGGTTAATAAAATAGCCAGGACCGCTATCGTGTTTATTTGCTTTCATCTGATTTTGGTGGTCTGCTTTATTTTTCTTGATTGACCGAATTATTTCTCTCGATCCGGGTCACAACGACCCTTGAGTGATTTTATATTTTATCCCGGATTGATTGAGTGAAATTTTTCGTGTCACCAGAATGGCGCCGTTGCCGGGGAGCACGGCTTAGTAGTCGATTTTTGAGATTTTTCCGCGGCTTTTCTTTTCGCGGCTTTTTTTATAGCTCTCTGCATATATATATTTTTCTGACATTATTTTTTATATAATAATCTGGTCTGACACTTGTCTTCTTTCTTGCGAGGGCCCGAGGACCGCGGAGGCGACTTTCGAGGAGCCGGCGCAACCGCAGGATTCGGAGGCGGCTCCCTTCTGCACGGAGCCGCAAGAGAGAGCGAGAGAGGAGCTGAGTGAGAGAGGACTCTAGTTTAGGATTTATTTTCCGCACATTTGAATTATTGTAATAATACAGGTACACTCAGACACTTGGACTCTCGGGTCTGTTTCGCCGAGCACCGGTGTGCTCGGGGGACCCCTTAGGCTAGTTTAGATTTTTCGCGGTTTTAGCTTTTTAGTTGCCTTTTACGGTTTTCAGCGGTTTTTCTCGAGCCCCTAGATTTAGGATTTTCCGCTTGACTGTGTCGTAATTAGTAGGATCCCCACACTTAATTGCTTGCCTGTTCCTATAGAACGATAATTGGACCTACTAATAATTCACTAATAAAAATAGTTTAGTCGCTTTCCTAAGAGCCTACGCGCTGCGAGCCTACCCCGTCAAGCGCTACTCCTGAACTCGACTTGTCGAGAAGAGGAGGGGTGGGTCTAGACCGGACTCTTTGGATCGAGGGCGAGTGGCTAAGCTAGACGGTTCTGTCGAGTAGAAATTGCCTGTTTAGGACTCGGTTTTCACCGCTGCACCATTTAGGTAGTTTATTTCCTGTCTTTAAATTCTGCGCAGATCATCTTGCATGTAGACTGCTGGAGTCAGCTACGCATTTCTATCTCTACATGCATCATTGATTTGTCGCGCATCGGCTTTTTCATCTTCTCCCCCTTGTTTTGGACTTAATAACCAGGAGAACCAAAAAATTCGTTAGGCCTTTATTTTTATTGAAAAATATTAAAAAGAAAAACCATAAAATTGGGATTGTTTAAACTATTGACCCTAAAAGACACTTGACTGAAAAATTTGTCTTGGGGAGAGCAACCCCCTCATTGTTTGGTTTGCTTGCGCGAGAGAGTGACCTGTCCACTAGGTAGAGCCCTCCGGTGCTATTCCTGACTGACTACCGACTCTTCCGTGCGGGCCAGTCGGTTGGGGTAGCATCGGGAATCCCAACAGGTCACGTAAGCGCTCTGATAGATTGTTTATTCACCTAATAAAATTTGACAAGATAATTTGACCGAGCCTTTACGGTCTTCAGCTCGTGTAGCGTTGGTAAACAGAGGGTTTGGTTGCTGATCATAGTTTTTCCAGATCTCATCCGCCTTACTCGCCAGATCACGATGATGGGCAGGAGGTCTCTTAGGCAGCCTCTGGCTGCACCGCTTTTCAGCACTCCTGACCAGTCATCTAGGTCGGTTCGTGGGAGCTCAGACCCGCTCTCCGAACCCGAGTATGACTCCGCCTTGTTCCCCCTCGACCACCCTTCTTCTGATTCAGAGATACCAGTGCCAGAGGAGAGACAAACAGATGATTTATCGGCACCTGAGTTCAGTTATTTTGATTTTTCAGAGACGATGGCCGGCAATTCTGCTGATCACCCAGGAGGTCCACGTGGAGAACAACACTTTGTTCTGGACCAGGGTGCGATCAACTCCACCCTGATCGCCTCCCTCGAGTCAGTGCAGCAGCAGCTGAGGGATCAGGGAGCTTTCATGATGGACATGAGGCGAGAGTTTGAGTAGATGAGAGCCAACCGCGGAGGAGGAGAACCCGACGATGCGGCAGCTGCCGCAGCAGCCGCAGCCGCGGCAGCAGCCGCAGCAGCAGCAGGAGGAGCACCACCACCACTTAGATCGATGCGAGAGAACCACAATCCCGGGTCGACCTTGACACACCGCTGGGTGGTACTTCCAGCGATCGTGGGGGACTTCAAGTTCTCCCCGAACACCTTGCAGCTTCTTCCCCGATTCCACGGTTTGGCCACAGAGGAGCCTCATCTCCACCTACAGGAGTTTGAGATGATATGCAGCACTGTCCACGATCGTTTAGTGGACCAGGATACTATCAGGATGATTGCCTTCCCCTTCTCCTTAGCCGACAGAGCAGCCACCTGGCTGAAGCACTTGGGGAAGTTCGTTTACACCTGGGAGCAGCTCCTCACCGAGTACTTGAACAAGTACTATCCACTCGGGCGGACCAATGCAGCGAGAGCCCTCATCAGCAACTTCTCCATGCTCCCCAACGAGCAATTCCATGAGGCATGGGAGAGGTTTCGTGAGCTGACTGACCGATGCCCGCACCATGGTATTTCGAAGCCCAACCTTGTGCAGAGCTTCTTTAGCGGGCTGACACCAGAGCTCCAGGGCTTGGTGAACGCTTCTTGTGGCAGGTCTTACTTCGCCAAGGATCACGACCAGGTCTGGGCCATCTACGAGGAGATAGCCGAGAACTACATGGTGATGTCCCAGAGCAGATTATACACTCAGGGCAGACCCCAGCAGCCAGGACCCGTGCAGTACCATAGGATAGCACGGGTCGACGCCGGTCCTTCCAGTTCATCCGCAGTAGCAGCAGCACAGGTAGAGTCATCCGCTGCGGATATGGGTATCATCAATGAGAAGTTGGATCAGATGGAGCTGATAGAGAAGAAGTAGTGCCAGGGCATCACTCAGATGGAGCAGATGGCACAGACTCTGAGCGACATGAAGACCCAGCTCATGTGTCTCCAAGAGGCACAGACGGCTTCACAGCCCCGTCTTCAGTCGCGAGGCGATACCGGCGGCAGCAGCAGCTCGTTCCAGCGCTCCATCTCACACCAGCAGCCTAGACAGGTTCACCTTGTACAGGCGGAGCCGTACCAGCAGCAGTAGCCCTCCTACCAGTTACCACCATCTCCAGACATGCAGATGGTGGTATACCAGTCGGATCAGCCTCTGGCAGTACTCCCGCCAGACCAGTACGATGCAGAGCCGTTGATGGATGTCAACGGGATTTGGTATGACCGCCCCCAACCTGGGATCCGATGAGACCATCCCGGATTCAGGTGGGGGAGTGGAGGTACCCAGCCCCAGCAGCAGCCATCTGGCCAGGGAGGCCAGTACAGCCAGCAGAGGGATCACCAGCAGCAGCAACCCCCAGTTTACCAGTCACAGCAGCAGTCTTCCTTCATTCCTCGTCCCTATCAGTAGGGACAGTCTTGGAGGCGAGAGCAGCCTCACCAGCCACACCAGCAGCAGCACCCTCCTACCTACCCCTCTCAGCAGCAACAACACCAGTTCCAGCAGCCTCATTACCATAGAGGCTACCCGTCGGGCTCTCATGGTCCACCATACGAGAGCCCTGCCTTGGACGACATAGCCTGCCTCCTCACGGACCATCAGGCTACTTTCAGACGGGAGATGGACGAGTTTCGCCAGGAGATGCGGGACATCGTGAGAGGGAAGGCCGCCATTCCTGCCCAGATAGAGCTGAATCCCAACAGCCTGAAGCGGAAATCTGAGCAGGTAGCTTGTACTGAGTATACCACTCCTAGTGATGCATTTGGTGATATGACTGGATATCTGTTTGATACTGACTTTGTCATACTTAGGAGCGGTATGATGCCAGCAGGCGGCGCCTCGTCTGAGCGACATCATGAGGATACACCTAGAGCGCCAGATGAGGAGGAGGAGAGCGGTACTGAGGCCGCACATGATGATGATGGTGGTATTGATGCCACCAAGGATGTTGATTCCCCAGGCGGTGCTGAGGCCGCCACTTCACCAGTTCGAGGAGGTGGTACTGGCGCCACCCGAGTTGCCGAGCCAGCACGCGGTACTGAGGCCGCGAGACGTCCAGCAGAGCCAACCGATGGTGGTACTGAGGCCACCCATACTTCTGAGAGACCGGTTGTTTTTCCTTCTTCTACACATGTATCTCTGAACAGTTCTGTGAATAAAGAAAAGGGTTTATTTTCTTCTGGTCCCACTGTGGTGCATGATGTATGTGTGGATCCGGTCATCGAACCGCCTAGACCCTTTTCTAGTCCTTCATCTGAGAAGGACCCTGTGATCCCCTTTCCTAGAGCCCTTCAGATGGGAAGGGGAAGAAAAGAGAAAAAGATCCAAAAAAGAGAGAGCAGGAGGAGTTCAACCAGAGCATGATCGACAGATTCCATATACAGCTGACCCTTCAGGAGGCTTTGCAGCACATCCCCCTTCTTCAACGATCATTGAGAGATAGGACCACAGTCAGGAGGAGGAAGAGGAACCACCATTCAGAGATTCATGTGCTGACGAAAGCCACGTGCTTCGCGATCCAAAACCGTCTGCCGACCAAGAGGCCAGATTCAGGAGCCCCATATGTCAGATGTCACATTAGAGAGCAGAGGTTCGACCGTACTCTATTGGATAGCAGATCGTCTATCAACCTCCTTCCGGTAGCCCTTCTCGACCACTTCGAGTTGGGCACTCTTCGACAGAGCAGGACAGTACTCCAGTTTGCTGATAGATCTGTCAAGAGGCCGAAGGGGTTGTTGCGAGACGTTGTCGTCACTATTCAGGGTTTGCAATTCCCCGTGGACTTCGTAGTGTTGGACATGGAGACCCCTGATTCAGTGACCGATACCCCCATCATTTTAGGTCGCCCGTTCTTGGCCACAGCCAAGGCAATGACTGATCATGATAGCGGGAAGGTATACTTTCGCGTCGAGGGCGAAAGTATACAAATAGAGACGGTCGAGGACTACAGAGCCAGAGAGAGAGCATGCTCAAAGACCAGCACAGATACAGAGCAGCTGACAGATGCAGGGCTAGACATCCACCAGGACTGTGACTTTGTGTTCACAGATGACGAGGCAGTTTGGGCAGACCCAGCAGCACATGCCATCCTCTCATTTTCAGATACCGCTGATGCAGAGATGACAACCGAGGAGAGCTTGGAGAGCACATTCCTGGTTCAGGATACTACAGAGGCAGCAGAGCCGGTTCTCGACCGCGACACAGATTTTGGTGATGATGGTGGTACTAATGTCACCTTGTTTGATGCAGATCCCTCCGAGTCAGAGTCTGAATGGGCAGATTGTGATGATTACATGCCAGACCTGATTTCCACTGAGCCTACAGTTGAGGAGGAGGTAGATGCCGAGCAGATCAGAGACAGTTCAGTTGAGCAGCCTTCTCCCGATCCAGTTTGCGAGAGTACACTTTCAGTCTCCCGGACAGATTTGGCAGCATACACGCGTCTTCTTTCGAAGCCAGATTTACCAACACCCAGTTGTCCAGAGCTGAAGCCGCTTCCTTCGTCGCTGAAGTATAGATTCCTTGCGGGTGAGCATGAGATGTACCCAGTCATTATCTCAGCCGATTTGACTGGAGAGCAGGAATCCCGTCTGATGGGGGTTCTTGAAAAGAACCACAAGGCAATAGGATGGAGCGTAGCAGATCTCCATGGGATTAGTCCGGCCCTGTGCTCCCACCATATCTATCTCAAGGATGAGGCGAAGCCGTCGCGTGAGTTCCAGCGGCGGCTGAACCCAAATCTGAGAGAGGTTGTCATGAAGGAAATTTCGAAATGGTGGAGCGCCGATTTTATCTATCCCATCTAAGTGGGTCAGCCCTTTGCATGTGGTGCCCAAGAAGACGGGCATCACTACAGTGATTAGCGAGTCTGGAGAGGAGATTGCTACACGAGTATCCACTTCTTGGCGGGTTTGTGTTGACTACAGGAGACTCAACCAGGCCACCAAGAAGGATCATTTCTCCCTGCCCTTTATTGATCAGATTATTGAGAGACTGGCAGGGAAGAGCCATTATTGTTTTCTGGATGGGTACTCGGGCTACAACCAGGTGGCCATCGCTCCTGAGGATCAGGAGAAGACCACCTTTACCTGTCCCTTCGGCACATACGCCTTCCGATGCATGCCATTTGGGCTATGCAACGCCCCTGCGACTTTTCAGAGATGCATGCTGTCGATCTTTTCGGACATGGTAGGGGAGTGCTTAGAGGTCTTCATGGATGATTTCTCAGTTTACAGCGACGGATTCGACTCCTGTCTTGACTGCCTAGACCGAGTACTCCAGCGATGTATTGAGGTCCGCTTGGTTCTTTCTTGGGAGAAGTGTCACTTCATGGTGACTCAAGGGATGGTGCTTGGCCACATCATCTCCAACAGGGGCATGGAGGTTGATCCGGCCAAGGTTGATGTCATTAGGAAACTCACACCACCGTCCAATTTGAGGCAGTTACGATCTTTCCTGGGGCACGTCGGTTTCTATCGGCGGTTCATCCGTGATTTCAGTAGAGTTGCCCGACCGTTGACTGACCTGCTGACGAAAGACACCGAGTTCCTTGTCGATGACAAGTGTCTTTCGTCCTTTGATACTCTCAAGCAGTGTATTGTTGAGGCTCCTGTCTCCAGCCACCAGATTGGTCTCTCCCATTCGAGATCATGACGGACGCCTCCGATTTTGCCGTGGGGGATGTGCTGGGACAGAGGAGGGATGGAGTTCCATTTGCTATCCACTATTCTAGCCGCACCTTGGATTCCGCCCAGCGGAATTATACAGTCACAGAGAAAGAGATGCTAGCAGTAGTGTTTGCCCTAGATAAGTTCAGATCGTACATCATTGGATCTAGAGTGACTTTGTACACAGATCATACCGCTATACGATACCTCATGGCAAAGAAGGATGCCAAGGCCAGACTGACTAGATGGATCCTTCTACTCCAGGAGTTCGACATTGAGATCAAGGATAAGCCTGGAGTCAAGAATGTGGTGGCGGATCATCTTTCCCGTTTAGAGCAGCATGAGGAGTCTGAGCAGATTGATCCCATTTGTGAGACCTTCCCAGATGAGGCGATCCTTGCTATCATCTCACTCTCGTGGTATGCCGACATTGTGAACTTTCTTGTTGCTAAGAAAGTCCCACAAGGTTGGCCCAGACAGAGGCTTGAGACCTTCCTCGCGAAGGCCAAGTCTTACCATTGGGAGGATCCCATCCTTTACCACGAAGGAGGGGATAGTGTCTGGCGTAGGTGCATCCCTCAGGATGAGCACCATAGCGTCCTCACTTACTGCCACAAGCTTGAGGCAGGAGGACATCACCCTGGGAGGAGAATGGCACAGAAAGTGCTCCAATCCGGCTTGTGGTGGCCTACCCTCTTCAAGGACTTTGATGAGTTCGTGAAGAGGTGTACTGACTGTCAGAGGATGGGCACTTGTGGACAGCGTGATATGATGCCGATGCAGCCCATTCACTTCTGTGAGGTTTTTGACGCATGGGGCATCGATTTAATGGGTCCATTCCCTAAGAGTCAGGGATTTGAGTACATTATGTTGGCCGTTGATTATGTTAGTCGTTGGGTTGAGGCTATCCCCGCCCGAGTCGCTGATGCGAGGACTGTTTGCAGATTTTTGAGGAAGCACATCATCACGCGGTTCGGGGTATCTCGAGTATTGATTTCAGACGGGGGGTCTCATTTCATCAACGACCAGGTGAAGGCACTTGCCAGTGAGTTCGGCATAGACCATAGAGTTGCCACTCCATACCATCCACAGACGAATGGTCTAGCCGAGGTCTCGAACAGGGAGATCAAGACTATTTTGCAGAAAGTCGTCCGCCCTGACCGAAAGGATTGGTCACAGCTTTTGGACTCGGTCTTGTGGGCATATAGGACGTCTTTGAAGACACCATTGGGCACATCTCCCTTTCGCCTAGTTTATGGCAAGCCATGCCATTTACCTGTTGAGTAGAGGCACAAGTCACTTTGGGCAGTCACGGATATTCTTTTAGATCCAGAGAGTGTAGGAGACCAGAGGAGGGCAGAGTTAGCAGCCTTGGAGGAGCTTAGAGATACAGCCTTCTCAAACAACCTACAATATAAGGAGAGAGTGAAAGAGTGGCATGATTCTCATATCAGCCACAAGCATTTTGAGCCTGGACAGAGAGTATGGCTGTTTGATGCGAGGCTTCATTTATTTCCAGGGAAGCTACAGAGCAAATGGAAGGGTCCTTATCTTATGAGAAAGGTACACGACAACGGTAGCATTGATATATCCGAGTTGTCTTCTGAGAGTACCTTTCGAGTGAACGGCCAGCGGCTCAAGCCATTTCTAGATCATGAGCCGCGGGCCGTTGATGTTGCCCCTATTCACTTTGCGTGAGATGTGGTCTCTTGACTCACATCTATTGCATCTCACGCCTGATTATCACTGTTCTTCCGACATGTATAGATCCAGTTGTCTATATCACACTATTATTTAGTCCCACATCCCTTTTCTCATCTTATGATTATGCTATACTTGGGGTGCACTTTACCCTAAGTATAGGGGGGATGTAGGACCTGCGGGTATTCTTTTTATTGTTTCTGCCCCTGTTTTGTTGCCTATACTTAGGGATATTTTACCCTAAGTATAGGGGGGGGGCAGGCTCTGTACATTCTTTACTCGGATTTCCCTTCATGTACAGCTTGCTATACTTAGGATCAGTTAATCCTAAGTATAGGGGGAAACCACCGAGTTCCTCTCATTCTATTCATTTATTCATTTCTGTACCTAGCCATTCCTTTTCACTTCCCTTTTACTAAGCACGAGTTATGTCTTCTTCATCGCTCTTATCACTCTGAGGACATCATTCGAGCTAAGTATTATATTTCATATATACTTTAGCCATAACTCGTACTTTGTGTGAGTGTGTCAATAAATAAAATGGCTAAAAATCCCAAAAATCACAAAAATTAAAAATTTTTTCCTGTAAATAATCATTCTTTGATTGCACATACATAGCTAGTGTACAAAATTATTTTTATAAAAATGTTTTCAAAAATCTTTTGTGTAAAGTTTGTGAAATATTTTCTTATCAAAATTATGTATATAGTACAAATTTTTTCCAAAATGTTTTGAAAATCAAAAGTTTGCAAAAATCTTGTGTAAAAGTTTGTAAATACTTTTGCAGAACTTGCACTTCATGCATCCATCCATTCATGATTTCAAAACATTTTTCAAAAATTTTGCACGATTGTAAATATTTGTAAATAGCATCTTTGTGTATATATGTATATAGTTTTTCCTGGATGATAGTTGACATTTAAACTAGCCTGGAATTAAATTGAGAAATGGAGCTTGATTAAGATCTTAATCCACTTAATTCTAAGAGGAACCTTATAGGGCTTAGGGTTAAGGCTTTTCAGGTCCATAAGGACTTAATTCTTTGAGTCCACTAGGCTATGAGCATATGTCATCTTGATGAGCCTAAGTAGAGCACTTAACAACACATGCATGACTCTTAGAGACAATGGCTTGACTTGCACCAGCACTTTACACATAGCTCTCCACGGATGAGGTGGTAAGGAGGCAGTTTCCTTTGGCTTGGGGTAGCATATGAGGGTAGTACTTCTAGGCGGAACCTCTCTTCTTCTTCTAGTGAAGGAAGTGCGTCTCAACTTGGTCTAGTGGTGATGAAGGCTAAAGACAGAAGCCGTGGGTTGCAATAAAGCTTCAAAAGAGGGATAGTCTACTGGTTCAAGAGGAAAATTTCTTGTATATATGCCGCACCATGTAGATATGTTGTACAGAGGCATTTGAAAAAAAAAGAAAAAAAATGCAAAATGCAAAAAGAACTCCAAAAAAGTGGTGGGTCGGATTGAAAATTTAATAACCCCACCGGAGTGTATATAGTCAAATAAAGCAAAAGCTTATGGTATCCATGTTACATCTCATGAAGCTTGCAGCGGGAGACTTAGCTACACTGGCTGAGCTTCCAAAAGTCTATACTTCTTCCCCCTCTTCTTGAGCCGGTTGCACTTGAACTTAGAAGGGAATACCCCGCTTCTCGAGGAAAGAGTTGCTAGACCAGGGCATTAGAGTTACCAGGTTGAGGGAGGTTGTTTCTTTGTTACTTCTGAGGTGGGGAGCTACCTATCACTTACACTGCATGGAAAGATTCATGGTCATTAGAGTTTGTGTATGTAGACTTGTTCTGATCTGGTTTATTGAGGAGTCTTGTCCATAGATTGGTGGAACTTAAAGGCTGTTGAGTTTTAAGCTTAAGTATAAATAAGGTTCCGACACATTAATAATCCAAAGATCTGATCGAGCTCCATAATTCAATTTAATGAAGGAAAGTTTAATATTCAACCTTGATCCATGTACATTCCTCTCTTTTTCTTTTTCTTTCTTTCTTTTTCACTTCTTTTTCAAATAAGTGTTTGCTAAGGGACTAGCAAAAGTTAAGTATAGGGGGGTGATGAATACCCATTCATCACTCTTTATTCTTATATTTTAGCTACAAAAACCTTTGCAAATGCATGTATATTCATGTAAATACAAATAATTATCAAAAGCATGCATTGTATAAAGCATAATAATTAGCACGTTTTTGTGCAAAAATAAAAGAATAAAGAGTAAAAAGAAAAAGAGGGAAATATTTAGAATAAATATTGAGCAACCTAACCCAAGGGAGGGCTCAGCATGGGCCTGACTGCATAAAAACCAAAGTAGAGGGAGATAGGAGCTTATGTGTGTAAATATATTTGTAAATATAATAAAAATATTTTCCCCCAAAAACAGACTAAAATGTGCTTGTAAATATTTGTATATAGTTATAAATATAAAAACAAAATAAAAATATAAAAATTAAAAAGAAACCAAAAATATCATTCATGTACATGATCACCTTGTATATAGTTCCATCATCTCTATTTATTTAGCCTTATAAATAAATAAAAATTAATTTCCAAAATTTCTGAAAATATTCTATATTATATAGTGTAGATAAATAAAATAAAAACAATTAAAATAAAAACAAAATTAAAATAAGAAAATTAAAAACACAAAATATATTGTAAATATACCATGTATATATATATGTACATATGTATTTATATACATAATAAAAATAAAATAAAAATAGCTTTTTTATTCGTTATTTTATAATATAAATAAATAAAAGATAAAATGGGAATAAAATTGTACAAAAATAATAAATTAAAAATCAAAAATTAAAAACCTAAATATTGTATATATACCTATATATGAACCTACTATGTACATACCTTATTTTTATTTCGAAAAATTAATTAAAAATCACTAAAAAATAGAAAAAAATAAAATAAAAATATTTCATGTTTTAAGTTTTCACTAATTCGGCCATTAACTACCTTAAATTTCATTTCCAAAATCCAGCCACGTGGCCGTTTCCCCTTGGCCCTGGGGATTGTTGACCGCCCGGTCAACTGCCCCCCCAGGACCACTTCCCACGGGCTTAGGCGCCCGACCCGACTTTCCTTTTTTTTAGCGCCTAAACCTGATACCCTATTACCTAAACCCCGGGTCCGATTCCTCCTTGATACATCCGAGACCCTCGCCAGAGCCTCCACCTCGGGATCCGCGCACCAGAAATGCCCTACCCGCGCCTTTCTTCCCGGACCCTCACCCATACTTAAGCCGAGCTCCACCACCTCCATTTCCCATCTTTGGCCATTCGCTTCCACCCCCAGTGAGCTCCAGCGTGAGAGCGAGAGTGACAGCTTGCCTCCCGTGCTGTTGAAGCGAGGAGAGGTTGCGGATTCCACTGATCCGGTGCGTATCACCGTCGTGCTCCGCCCCCAGCAGGAGCCCGAGCCTCGGAGGGAGACTCTCCTCGAGGCGACGACCCAGAGCACCGTCAGCTCACCCCCAGTCTCATCAACCACCCAGGTAGCCCCGTAGACCTTCCCTTTTCTTTAATTTTCATTTACCCCCCTTTCGCTCCGCCGCCGTTCGCCGTCGATTCCGTCCACGTCCGACCACCATTCGATCATCGGGCTTCGCCATAGCCATCGCCTTCCTTCCGCGCACCTTCTCCATATCTCCATCCAACCCAGCTCGCACAGGAGCTGGGATTCGAGCTCCACCGTTCCCCCTTCGCCGGAGCTCGCCCATCTCGACCCTCCGATCACCGTCACCCCGCCTAACCGGGTCGAGGCAGTTTGCCCTCGACTTGCGAGTCTCCTGGTTGTCTTTGCAGGTACATCCAAGCCCATCTGAGGGCTTGGACCATCATGTCCAGGAGCTTCATCTCCGCCGACCTCGCCGGAGCTCCCCAGAGCTCGACTGGGTCATCGGAGACCACCAGCTGCTGCGGAACGTCATCGCGGAGCTTCTCCGATCTTCAGGCGCAGCAGGGGAGGTCAGGAGCGTGCACCTTGGGCCGGCGAACTTCGCCGGCCAGCTGTTCTTCCGGTATCCTCCCCGACCGTCCGATCATCCTCGACCTCCAGTTTTCATCTGGGTCGTTCATTCCCGGAGGAGTAGCCACCGTCAGATCTCGAAGAGGTGATCAGGACCGCCCGATGCGCAAGGGTTAGCCACAGAGAGCCTCCTCCGTCCGATGCACCACGTGGCGTAGCCCCAGCCGCCCGATCGTTGCGAGGACCTCAGCCTTGGAGCGCCCGCTAATCTCCACCGTCCGAAGCACCACGTGGCGTCCATCGTGCGGCCCGCATTAATAAAGGGTAATTTACCCTTAGGCCCTCCTGTTTATTTTATTTCGCACTTAGTCCTATAATTAGTTAGTATAGTTGTTTAGTTTTTGGTAAACTTGCATAGAGGACCCTGCATTTTATTTACTTTGCATTTATGCCCCTATACATTGTGTGACACGTGCTTCGTCACGTGGCTTTTTGGCTTATTTGCATCTTATGCCCCGTAGTTGCCAATGTTAATGAATGAATGAAAGTTTTTGTGTATTTGCATTTATACCCCTGTGCGTGAAACATTTGAGCATGTGCGTGAATATTTGGGTTATTTGGAGATAAGCCCCTGGGCTTTTGGTACCTGTTACCAAATAGCCCTCGGAACTTATTTTCTTCACATTTGGGTCCCTGAGTGCCTCAGGCGTGTGCGACGCACGTGTTTACCTGGGTTATTTACGCCAGACCCCCCAGAACTTCGGGTATTTGCACATAGGTCCTTGTGCACAATGCCCCTCTTTATTTTTGAATAAAATAGCAAAACTACTCCAAATCCAATGAAAATTGGACACATGGCTCCTGCCATAGTGTAAAATTTTCTAGGATTTTTGGAGACTTTTCTGAGTTGATTTGATATTTTTGAAAATTCAAAAACCTCTATTTTCTTCACTGTCTCACTTTAAAAATCACAAAAAAATATTAAGTCATATCTAAAAATTCCAAAAAATTGTCTCTGTTTGTTTATGCTTGCTTGATTTTCTAGCCAATTTTGGCTATTTTTCATCACTTAAAACACCTAAAAATTGAAAAACACTCGAAATCTTATAAAAATTCTAGTAAATAAATTAAAAATCCAAAAATAATAATCCAGGTGCCTAAATTTTCCTTGTTTTATTCTCTTTACAGGAAAATTACCTTGCAGCTAATTTGGGGCTTCTAGATAATTTATCTAGGTCCTTTTAGCTCGGCTGGACAGTACCTACAGTTTCAGTCACTTTTTAATTTTTAGAAAATTAAATAAATATCAGAAAAACCCCAAAAATTCACCAAAAACACTAAAAATTATAAAATACATAAAAACATTTTTGTTACAATTTTTGGTTGATTTTTAGTGCATTAAATAAATTGTTGAAGTGTGTTGATTAGTTGTTTTTCTTATTTTCTTAATATCTTAAAAATCCAAAAAATATAAAAAAATTAAAAACCACCAAAAATACCTTTTCTTCTCTTCTCGACTACTTCGTAGGCCGTATGGCCATTCCGTGCTCCTTGTGTTCGACCCTGGTCGCTATACCAGGTTAATAAAATAGCCAGGACCGCTATCGTGTTTATTTGCTTTCATCTGATTTTGGTGGTCTGCTTTTTTTTTCTTGATTGACCGAATTATTTCTCTCGATCCGGGTCGCAACGACCCTTGAGTGATTTTATATTTTATCCCGGATTGATTGGGTGAATTTTTCGTGTCATCAGCGGTCTCTGAAGGTGAGAGGATGGCATGTGTGTTTGGATCTACCCATACTGCCTCGTCATCTGTGATCACAAAATCGTAGTCCTGGTGGATGTCTGGACCTGCATCTGTCATCTGCTCTGAATCGGAAGTAGTCTCTGAGCATGCTGAATCGCTGGCTCCGATGTCCTTGACCGTCTCTATTTGTACACTCTCGCCCTCGATGCGAAAGTATACCTTCCCGCTATCATGGTCGGTCATTGCCTTGGCTGTGGCCAAGAACGGGCGACCTAGAATGATGGAGGTATCGGTCACAGACTCAGGGATCTCCATGTCCAACACAACGAAGTCCACAGGGAATTGCAGACCCTAAATCGTGACAATAATGTCCTCCTTCAGCAACCCCTTCGGCCTCTTGACAGATCGATCAGCAAACTAAATGACTGTCCTACTATATCGTAGAGTGCCCAACTCGAAGCGGTCGAGAAGGGCTGCCGGAAGTAGGTTGATCGAAGAATCGCTGTCTAATAGAGTGCGGTCGAACCTCTACTCTCCGATATGGCATCTGACATACGGGGCTCCTGAATCTGGCCTCTTGGCCGGCAAACGGTTCTGAATCGCGAAACACGTGGCTCTGGTCAGCACATGGATCTCTGACTGGTGGTTCCTCCTCTTCCTCCTAACTGTAGTCCTGTCTCTGAGTGATCTCTGGAGAAGAGGGATGTGCTGCAAGGCCTCCTGAAGAGTCAGCTGAATGTGAAATCTGTCTATCATCTACTGGCCGAACTCTTCCTGTTGTTTCTTTTTGGGATTTTCAGTTTTCTTCCCCTTCCCCATGTGGAGTGCTCGTGGAAAGGGGATCACAGGGTCCTTCTCAGATGAAGGACTAGGAGAGGGTCTCGGTTGCTCAAGCACGACAGAATCCACACATACGTCATCATGCACCACAAGTGGATCAGAATAAAATAAACCCTTTCCTTTATTGCCAGATAAGTCCTGAGATACATGAACAGAAGGAAAGACTACAGGACTCTCAGAAGTAAAAACGGTGGCATCAGCACCACCCTCGGCATGTCGACTCACGGCATCAGTACCGCGCTCTGGCTCGGCAACCATGGTGGCATCAGTACCACCTAGGGATGCAAGAGGATGTGGATATATTCGTATTCGTTCGTATTTGTATCCGTTTTTATGAGGATATGGATGTTTTTTTTAATTCTGATGAATATGGATGCGAATATGGATGTTGATATCTAACATCCGACGAATACGGATGCGAATACGGATGCTAGAATATGTATATTAACGAATACGGATACGGATGTGGATATGTATATCCAAACGAATACGGATATGGATATCCATTTTCGTATATGTCATATATTTAATTATGTTAATAGTACATAAAATCTTCCATATTTAGTCATAATAAATTGATATTGTTAAAGTTCCTGCAATGTAAATAAATGTAGAGCCCTCCACGTCAAAGTTCTTTTCCATTATCTCATTCCATCACGACATTCACGATCTGATTTCCTGCAATCATGCGCCAACACCACTAATTTACATAATCCTAACTCCTCTTTCTCACGTACGGTGTTCCCTAAATTAACATTTTTTAGCCCTCCTCCAAAACAACACCGCCGCCGCAACTCTGATCGCCTGCAAGGTTGCGAGTCCTGCAACCCGCGTGCGACGTTGCCTCCTTGTTGCTACAACACAGCTCCAACTACGTCACTGCGACGCCTCCGCCACTGCGAAGCCTCCACCGATCCACGAATCTCCTACGACGTTGTTGCCGATCAGGTACCCAACTCCAATGCTTCCCCCAAGTGACAAGTGACAATTATCCTTTGATGCACGTTTATATGATAATTGCCGTTATTTTCTCGCAATAATTTATGCAGTATTTCCTATGCATTTGCTCGTACGTTATTTTTCTCGCAAGAATTTATGCAGTATTTACGTCATGTTGCTCAATCATATGCACATGTATTAAAAATCTAGGCATGGGAGGTGACTTGATATGAGGAACATATATGATGTAAGGCGTAATCAAGCATGCGTGATAACGTTGAGGATAGGGTTTTGATACGAGGAACAAGTGGGATATATCATATGATAACGTATATAATGTTTGGTGTAATCTGGGTATATCCTATGATGTATACAAAAGTGAGATAATGTTGAGGATAGGATTGTCTATGATAACGTATATGATGTATAGTGTAATATGGGTATATCATATAATTTCTATATTTTCATGATTAACCGAGATATGAACTGAATATTGTTCAGCAATGAACTATGTAGATGTTATTTTTTGAAAAGTTTAAAGATACCAGTGCAACTTGGCAAAATTTAGTTAGTTAAGTTGATCCCAGATTTTTGAAAATCTTTACTTACCTGTGATGTCAATCTAATAGCTACAACAATATAACTCAAAAGTATATTCCAATGCTTGTATTATAGGTCTTTGATCTTCTTTTATTCATCACTATGAGTGGCACGGATCCATCAACCGAAAAGTCAACCAATGATGTCCCAGAAAAGATTGTGATGCCCATGCCTAAGAAACAAAAGAAACTTACATCAGGAGTTTGGATGGATTATGAAAGAGTTTACAAAAGGGAGGAGGTGACAGCTAAAGGGAAAACATACGAGCAAGATATTTTGTGGGCTGTATGTAATTTATGCAAAAAGGAACTTCGGCATACTTCTGGAATGGGCACTACTCATTTGAAAAATCATACTCAAGTATGTCCAAAACGAACTAGAGTAGAGCCAGGACAACAGCTAATTCAGTCAATGTTGAAATCGGATGGAAGCAGTAGCCTTTTGAATTACACTTTTGATGATGAAAAAAGTCAACTATTACTTGCAAAGGCTATAATTGTGCATGAATATCCTTTTAATATGGTCTCCCATTCAGCTTTTGGAGCATATATTTTATCACTCCGTCCTCAACACAAGATCCCATCCCGCACAACAATTGGCAAGATGTGCAAGACAATATTCGAAGATGAGAAAAAGAAATTGTATCAGATTTTTTCAAATTTATCTTCACGGGTTTCTCTAACAATGGATAAATGGACCGCATCCACACAAAATAAGTCATATTTGTGCATTACATCGCACCTCATTGATGATTCTTGAAATTTACAAAAAAGAATCATAAATTTTATAAATGTGCATGGATCAACTGGTGCAGACATTAGCAATTTTTTATTATCTAGAATGTTTGAATGGAATATTGATCATAAGTTGTTTACGATGACTGTAGACAATGATAAGGTAAATGATGTTGCATTAAGATTTGTGAAAGTTCGTCTCGGTGATTCATTAATTTCCAAAGGATTGTTTTTCCATGTTCGTTGCGAAGCTCACATCATTAATCTCGTTGTCCAAGATGGGTTGAAAATCATTGCTAAATCAATAGAGAAGGTGCGTCTTAGCATTGAATATGTGACATGCTCACCTCAGATGGAGGCAAATTTCAATGAGACCGCAGAACAAGTTGATTCCAAGCCTAAAAAGACTTTGTCATTGGATTGTTGTACACGATGGAATTCAACTTACCTTATGTTGGCGACTGCTTTAGAGTACAAGGATGTATTTAAGAGATTTGGATTCAGAGATGTCAACTATATTTATGGGCTAAGTGATGATGAATGGAACTATATTAAAAAATTAGAGGAGTGTTTGAAACATTTTTATAATACTACAGAGCTATTGTCTGGCTACAATTATGTGACGTCAAACCTTTTCTTCGTTGAATTTTGTGAAATTCAATTGCTCTTTATTGAATGGTTGAAAAGCACCGATGATATTATTGTGTCCATGGCTACTACAATGAAAAAAAGTTTGATAATACTGGGACATGTACAACCAACTTCTAGCTGTTGCTTCGGTTTTGGATCCCCGTTACAAGATGAGCGCAGTTGATATATATTATAAAGATATCTATCCCAGGGATGGAGAAGAAAAAGTGAATGACCTTCATGATACAATTAAACATCTTTTTCAATGTTATGCTTCACTTCAACAGATTCCCAAAAATGCATCAAATGTGGCATCCACTTCAAATCTTCTCTCAAATCCATTAGACAAAAGAAAGAGTAGATTTGCTCAATTAATGAATGATGAAGATAATCAACCATTAAAAACTGAATTGGATGAATATTTAGATGAAAAATGTTTGAGATGGAAGGATGAATGGGGAAGTAAGTTTGATATTTTGGGATGGTGGAAGCAAAATTTCGGAAGGTCTCCTATTCTTGGTAAAATGGCTAAAGATATTCTCGGAGTTTCAGTATCCACAGTTGCATCAGAATCTGCATTTAGTACTGGTGGAAGGGTAGTCGACGCATACCGTAGTAGACTAAATCCTGATATGGTGGAGATATTGATATGCACTCAGGATTGGTTGAAAAGCGAATCTAATGGTAAGAATTTTTTTTATTAATTATTCCATTCTCCTTACATATCACATCACAATATATCTTGATACAATATTATAAATTCTAGATGTAATTGATGCTTTGATCGATCCCACCAATGTCAATGTGGATGAAGAAGTAGAAGCTATGGTACACCTGGAACCATCTATAAAACGTGAGATTTTATTTGATGTTATACAATATTTAACATGTTATTTTGAATTTTATTTTACGATTTTTATTTCAACTATAGATAATGAGGAGAATGAAGTAGAAGGTGGATGTGAAGTTCCTCTTGCGGATCATAACCTATGGTATGGCATATATGTTTATATTGTATCTATGATATTTATTTTTGTAATTATAAATATTTCTTGTAGTGTTATTATTTTTGTAAAAAAAATACTTTCTTTTTTTAATTTACAGGTGACGACACACAAAAACGGATCAAGCCATACATCAGAATTTTTTGTTATCATGCTCTTATTATATCTGACTGTTAGGAACAACTATATCGCTTTACTTTATTGTAAAAAGTATGCCACTTTTTTTTGAAATTTCTTTTATTTTAGCATCAATATATATTAAGTTATGTTATTCATGTTATTCTTTGATATCTGATTGACTAGTTGCTTTATGAAACATACCATGCTTGCTATGTAGTATTATTATCTAATGACATTTTAGGTGATTGTGATATGGTCATTTGATCAGAGTGTGATTTTTTTCTCAAGCAATATATGAATAGGTATGTTTTTCTGATTATGATCATGTTGTACACCTTAATAGTTACATGTCTATGTTGAGTTGATTTAAAAATTAAATGATTCATCTTGTGGTGTAATCTATTTTGATTTGTTGCAGAATCCAACAAACATATGCAACATAAAAGATGGAGACATGTCATTCCTACTACTTAAGACAAATAACATAGGTATGCTAGTTTATTACTTAATTACATTTTCTAATGGTTGTCATAAAAGTGAATGTGAATGTTTTTGTATAGTTGTTATAAGCATTTTTTGTAACAAATATAAGTCAAAACATTCGTAGGATAATCCGTATTCGTTTGTCGAATATCCGTATCTGAATTTTAAACATCCGTTTTACATTCGTATTCGTTTTTAAGGATATGGTTCCATGATCAATGCATTCGTATAGCATTCATATCCATATCCGTATTCGAATTCAAAAATGAATAAGGATATGATATGACCGATATCCATATCCGTATCCGACCGTTTGCATCCCCAGTACCACCTCCTCTGTCTGGTGAAGTTACGGCCTCAGTACCGTCTGTGGAATGAGCATCCATGGTGGCATCAGTACCACCGTCATCATCTCTAGCAGCATCAGCACCGCTCTCCTCCTCGCCTGGCACTCTGGAAGTGTCCTGGGGTGTCGCTCAGATGAGGCACCGCCTGCTGGCATCCTACCGCTCCTAAGTGTGACAAAGTCATTATTAAAAAGATAGGCAGACATATCACCAAAAGCATCACTAGGAGTGGCATACTCTGTGAATTCTACCTTCTCAGACTTCCTCTTCAGATTGTTCGGGTTCGGCTCAATCTGGGCAGGGATGGCGGCCTTCCCTCTCACAATCTCCCGCATCTCCTGGCGGAACTCTTCCATCTTCCGTATGAAAGTAGCCTGCTGATCGCTAAGGAGGCGGGCTATGTCATCCAAGATGGGGTTCTCATAGGATGGCCCATGAGAACCTGACGGGTAGCCTCTCTGGTAGTGAGGCTGCTGCTGTGGCTGGTGCTGCGGGTGAGAGGGGTACTGCTGTGGCTGGTACTGCGGTCAAATTTTTCGGCTCATCAGAATGGCGCCATTGCCGGGGAGGATGGCGATGATGATGGTCGACTCGGATGGACAAATGGTTGGACAGAGACGGTAAATGGCGGTGGCGGAGCAAAAGGGGTTGAAATCGAAAAATCTAAAATTACGCTATCCTACAAGCTAAAGAGGGTACCAGGCGGGCGTAGTCGACTAGGCTGGAGCTCCTGGAGCTCCGTGGGTTATGGCCTCAAGGGGTCATCGAGTCCCGAGGCTTAGCGCGCTCGCGGCGGTGCACGGTGGTGAAAACGCCGGATCAGAGGCTTCCCAGCTGCCCGAGCCTCACTGCTACTCTCTCTCGCTCCGCTGTCACTCAGGCGAGGTGGAGGAGGTCACTGGCGTCGAGGGGGAGGACCAAAGATGAGTGAAAAGGTACGGCGGAGCTCGGCTAAATAGTGCTAGGGGTCCGAGAAGGTGAGGGTCGGGCGAGGGATTCGGAGCACGGACCCCGATGCAAACCTCCGGGCGTGGATCTCGGATCTGCAGGAAAGTATTAGGACCCGGGGTTTAAGGTTTTAGTAGTCGGATCAAGCAGGGATAATATGGAGAAATCAGGTCGGTTGCTTGGATCCGCGGGCTGGTGGTCCAAGGGGGGAGTTGACCGGGGGGTCAACATCCCCCGTGGACCAATCAGGTGCGACCACATATTAAATATTTGGAAATTAAATAATGAATAGTAAATGGCCGAATTTGGAAAAAGTTAAAACATGAAAAATGTTTATTTATTTTTAAACTATTTTTTTTGTGATTTTTATTTTTTTGAAATAAAAATAACGTATTTACAATATAGTATTATTATATACAGGTATATACACTATGTATTTTTTATTTTTGATTTTTAATTATTTATTTTTGTACATTTTATTCATAATTTTATATTTTATTTATTTATAGAATAAAATTTGGAACAATTTGGTATTTTTATTTAATTTTTATTATTTAATTACAAGGGTGAAATAAATACTTACATATACATATATTCATGGTATATATACCAACCTTTTATTTTTATTTCCTTTTATTTTATTTTTATTTTTGTAATTTTTATTTTATTTATTTACATTATGGAAGGTGGAATGTATACATATTTTATGGAATTTTTATTTATTTATTTATTTATAGGGATATATATATATATATGGTTTTATGTACATGGTGTATATACAATGAGGAAGGGTATTTTATTTTCTTTTTAATTTTCTTTTATTTTTTTCATTTTTATTTTAATTTAATATTTACAAATATATACATATAAATATACAACTATTTTTATTGTTATTTAAGAGGAAAATATTTTTATTTCTTTATAGGTCTATGCACAAGTGTGAGCTTCCTTATCTCTCTCTACTTGGGTTTTTATGCGGTCAGGCCCATGCTAAGCCCTCCCTTGGGATTAGGTCGCTCAATATTTATTCTAAATATCTCCCTCGTTTTCTTTTATTTCTTTATTCTTTTATTTATGCACAAAAACATGCTAATTATTGCATTTTACACAATGCATGCTGAATGATAATTATTGTTATTTACATGAATGTACATGTGTTTTGCATAGGTTTTGTAGCTAAAATAAAAGAATAAAGAGTGATGAATGGGTATTCATCATTGACGTTGAGGAAGAAGGGATTCGTCCTATTACATGTGCCTCCAAGGCTCAAACGCATCGTGAGAACTCTCATTCTTGTTCTTTAGGCTCACATCGTACATGTGATTTATTGTGTCCATTTTGGAACTTTCACTGTTGCCTAGACGGTAGGGAAGAGAGTAAAGGGTTTTTGCACTTAATCTCTCATATCAAGAGGGTACATCTTTGCAGTGACAAGCATGCTACTGTTCTACGGGATGCCACCATGAATGATATTGATCTTTATCTTTCCTTAGAAAGGATCTTGAAGGCTCTTAATCAGTGGTTGTGTGGGAGGTGTATGAAGATACAAGCAGTGAGTCGTGCTTGCCATCGTGATTCGTGACGATGGTCTTGCTCGAGTTACAATTGACACGAGGGTCGTTCAGGGGCACACTGTCGGCATCTTGAAACCTCTTCTACAAGTTGTACCGGATGTCACAGATGGTCTGATTATCGATGCTATGCTCCTTAATCGTATTTTCAAAGTTCCTATCACTGCAGTTAAGAGCATTCCTCCCAGTTGTTGTCTTGCTTTCTTTCAAGCTCTTAAAACAACATTATATCAAGTTATTGCTGGTCCAAGTTCTATTCGTGCTTGGGTGAGATTGCTACTTCTTCGACGTTGTACCCTGCATGTATTTAGGCCTATGAATAGGTGGGATAGAAGATTTGGTAGTAGAATGTCCTTACAATAATGGCTTATTCTGAGCACGATCACTAAGTGGGGTAGTGCAGGTGGTTTCACTGCGTGGTGGGTGATATTTTGAAAAGTGATCTACCCGAGGCTTTGTGTCATAGTCAGAATAACTCCTTAGAGGATAATAAGTATCAAAGCTCCAACATCAGGCAATATCTTCACAATGTGTCAGATGGGCACTTTTCGGCAACCTTAAAGTTTTTATGCTCTTAAGGAATGGCTCTATTTAATGAATACACCATGAAGACATTAGAAGCTAAACATCCATATAAGCCGCCTCCTTCAATGTCAGATACCTTAATGCCAGAGACTCCTCTTACGGCTGATGTAGACGCTATATCAAAATCTTTCCCAAAGGGACATCATGTGGCAGAGATAGGCTGAGAGATCAAGACATTTTAAATGCACTTTGTGGGGAGGGGTCGGTAGTTGCCAGTGATATATTACGTGTTATCTCCATGGCAGTTAATCTATGGCTAGATGGGAGATGCCCATTGAGTTTGGCTGAGTTTGTAGCCTATGCACCTCTTACTCTACTGTTCAAATCATACAACGATGCACGTGTTATTGATGTAGGTACTATCCGGAGGTGTCTTGTATCCAACATCTTTTGAGAAAGCTTTACTGTGACGGGTCTCTCTCTATGCTTACAGTAGATTTCTCTAATGCTTTCAACATGATAGGTAGAATGTTGATGCTTTGTGAAGTTAGGAGGAGATGCCATCTATTTCGTCATGGGTGGAGTTTATATATGCTCAACCTGACATATTATATATTGGAGACAATCATTTATGGTCAACCACCGGAGTGCAGCAAGGTGATCATTTAGGTCCGCTTCTTTTTTCTCTTACCTTGCATCCACTTATTCATGAGATCCGAGACAATTGTAAGCCCATTCTCTGTGCTTGGTATCTTGATGGTGGGACTATCATCAAGGATAATTTGGAGGTAGCCAAGGTGCTTGACATCATACAATGCAAGAGTCCAGGGATGGGGCTTATGTTGGATATAAAAAAAGGAACTTTTTTTGCCTTCATGTGATGGACAAAAGATCTGCAAAGGTTTATTTCCCATGGATATTGGAAGGCCTGTGCTGGGAGTGAGGTTACTTGAAGGTGCAGTGAGTAGGGACAAAGACTTTGTTGAAGACATGGCTATGATGAGGGCCACCAGAGCTGTTGACTTCCCTCAGTTAGATGATCCACAAAGTGAGCCTTTTTTATTACGATCTTGTATGGACACTGCCAAGCTCATGTTTGACTTAAGGACATGTCAACTTGCATACATGGAACGAGCTGCTACGTGGTTTGACAAAGGGTTTCGTGGAGCTATTGAGGACATTGTGGTTTGTGGAGGCCCTTTCTTTGACGACCTTCAATGACAGGTGGCGTCATTACCCATCAGACTTGGTGGTTTCGATCTTCATTCAGCTCTTGAGACTTCCTCGTATGCTTTCGTCGCCTCTAGAGCCCAATCGTGGGTGCTCCAAGACCACATTTTACGAGATAGTAGAATACATGGTATGGATTCTGACTTTCTATATGCTTTGGAGGACCTACGTATCACAATTCCATCTCTCAAACTTACATGTTTTGCTAACAAGGATATTGTCCCCCCTAAAGCCCATAATGCTTTGGCGAATTCTCTTTTTAGCAAAATTGTTGAAGAAATGGAGATTAAGTTTGACATGATTGTTAGGCAAAAGGCAATTTTATCATTGTTTGCAGGCTGACCGTACTCAAGACTTCCTCCTTGCTATTCTTGTTGAGGGCCTCGGGATGCATATGTCACCTATCGAGTATTGTACTATCCTCAAGTATCGTCATATGATTCCTCTATTTCCAATTGATGAGTCTTGCCTAATATGCAACAAATCATGCTTGAAATCTTTTGGGGAGCATGTAGTTTATTGTCATGAACTCTCAGGTTTAAATATAGACATGATTTTGTAAGGGATGTCCTTTATGATGTACTCAGACATGCTAGTGTTGCTTCAAAGAAAGAAGCACCTGTGAATTTTTTGACAGATCCATGGAAGGGTAGATTGACGTTCAGACCAGCAGATGTTTTAATATTTGGATGGGCTGGAGGGAAGCATGCATGTGTTGATTTGACTGGAATTTCTCTATTGGTGGGTCCGATAAGGAGTGATTTTATTGCGAGATACACTGCATTGCGCTAAAGTTGCTAAGCATGAGAAGACTTGTATTGACAATCAACATGTATTCATTCCTTTTGGTTTTAACACCTTCGGATTCTTGGCTACTGAAACGATATGGCTCCTCAAAAGGGTCCAAAGCATTATGCATAGTAGTGCTTTGAGATCTATGGATGTATTTTGAAGAATTGGATTTGTCATCCAAAAGGGATTGACAGTGCAGCTTGTTGCCTATCTCCCATCAATCTCTCTGTAATAGCTTTTTATATGATTTATAGTATAATTGTATATTATTTTTATGTGGAATTAATTATGTACTTTTATATTTATTTTTATCTACAACTTTCATGTACAAAGTTTCTTTATTTGAGGAATAAATAATAAAGAATAAATTAGGTCCCAAAAATACAATATAGATGAATATAAATAAGGGGTTTATTGTTAATTTTTTGACCCTTATCTCCCCCTACTTTATTCTTTGTCGATCCAGTCATCAAGATGCCTAGGTCTCGAGGTTTAGAGTCATAAAATTCCTATGGTATTTTATTCTTTTTTTCTTTATTCTTTTATTTTGGCTTTAAACAATGTATTTTATATAGTATTTATTCAATAAATAATGTATGTTAATTTGTGCAAAATAATGATATTTACATGAATTTAGCTGGGGTTTAAAGGCCAAAATAAAAAATAAAGGTGATGAAATGGGGATTCATCACCGATAGGCATCTCTCTGATCCACACCCTCGAGTAAGTTTTCTTACAGCCTAATATTCCAAGCAAATACTCAAGGATTTGGGCTCTAATCCTTATGTGTGGTGTGCATCGCTCAGTCTGGAAGGTACATGTGTTCTATGATGGATGTTGATCTCCTAAAATACAGGTTGATTTTATTCTAATTAATTTAATATGCCTTTTTAGCATTCCTAATTTTAGATCAAGTTATCGCTGTGGGCCTTAGTGAGCACAAGATAATCCTCTACCGATCAGTCTCGATTCCTTTTTATTTATATGGGAAAATATGGTGGGGGGTCGAGAGAAATCAATGCATGATGAAAATGTTGATGTATGCTCGATTAAAAAGAACTTACAATGCTTCACAATGCTCTTCATGTGAGATGCTTAACATAGTTGAAACTATTCTCGATGAATGCAACCGATAAAATGATGCTAAGCCAAAAGTTCTATTAGCCAGAAGAATTGATTTGTGCTTGGGCTAAATTGAACGATCTACAGTATGTCTCACTAAAGTGTTGTGAATTCTAAAAATTATAACCGAGCACAAGAAAATAAAACTACTCTACCGCAAGTGCATGTCCTAAATCTACGTCATTCACATGGCACACCTGGATCCTTAAACACACAACAAGTGTTAAAATAGGCCCAAGTGTCGCGCGGTTCAGTCATGTTTAATTACATGTAATAGGTTCAAAGAGCCCCTTGAAAATGAAAGAAATTATTGAAAATGAAACCTAGGCTACTCTCTCTCATGAAAAAAAACAATCTCCTTTGCATCTCATTGGTTTGTTTTCTTTAAAATTCTCTGAGCTAGATCTGCAAAGAGAAAAAATATGGTTAGTATCTGAAGTAAGAGAGAAATTCAAGAACAAAATAATGCAAGAAAATAGTATAAGAAATATGAAATAAAATTGACACAAAAATTAATAATACAAAATTAAGCACATAAATTAATTTTAAAACCCTAAAAATAAGTCATACCCGATAACGACGCCATTTGATGAACCGTGTTTTCACCTATTTTAAAATAAAGAATTGTAGTATAGGAGGTGGAAACGACAAAAACAACCTTTTTAAATAGATGAATGTATTTATAACTTGGTAAATGTACCAAGGTCGGATTCCGAGAACAATGATTATTTAGTGAAATGTTTAAAATTAATCTAAGTCATCACATCATTTGTATTATTAATTTCTATGTCAAAAAATGAAGCATAAAAGAAAGGGTAAAAAATATATAAATAAAATAAGCAAAGAAAGAAATTAAGAGAATGATCAGTGATTTTATTTGTCTCTAATCCTCAACCCAAATGCTCAATAAAATCCTCAAATAAATGATTCACATGTATAAGATAAGATTCAAGAAATAAGTGTCAATTAAAATCCATATTTGCAGGAAAAAAGATCAATCATGAATTGCATAGAAAATGATCCGATTTAATTAAATTCCAAGCTCGTCTTTTCTTGTGATTAAATAATTCCTCAAATGATAATTTTTAATCAATAAAATTAATAAATCACGTTTTTAATTGTCTCAATATACCCTTATAGAAGTGTATCGAATATCCCCAAATTCAATTAAAGAATCATCATTGAGAAGCATGTATAAGAGATTTTAATCCTCAAGTAATAAAGTACTTTTGAATGCCTCTGATCTGTCCAACAAATATATCAAATGAAAGAGCACAGAACAAGCTTTAAAATGACATAAAATATGAAAAATTTGGATCTAAAATGACAATATATTAAATGTCCAAAATCAAGGACTAAAATACAATAAAAATTAAGCTTCTAATTATTTTGAGTCACGTGGAGGGATTATCTATAATTAATCAAAGTTGCTGGGGTCCTATTTGCAATTTATTCCAAGTAGAGGCGTGAACATAATTTCCATGAGGTAGAGGGGATGTGTGCAATTTCTCCAGCTCGCGCGCATGTGGCATGTGACTGGACCTCGACACAATTTTAGAAAGGACGGGGGAGAGTGCCGCGAAATTCCTCACTGCACGTGAGGTGAGCGAGGTTTGGCTAGTGGGTCGGGTCAGCGCCTCCACGTGGCGCTCCCTACTAATGCTCATCCACCCGAGGTTGGGAAGCTTGGGTGGAAGGGAATCAAACTGTGGAGGAGTGTATCAAGGATCTGATCTGATGGTTGCGGTGAAGTTCGATCAAGGTCGTAGGATCATGGTCAATACTATGGCACATGTAGTCCGAGGTGCCTTCTCCTTCTTCGTTTAGGGATGAAGGATAATGATAGTTAAACTCGGAGGAGGGTGGAGCGAGAGCTCCTCTCCCTGCAGATACGAAGGTGGTGGAGCTCGGAGGCATGATGCTCGGTGGAGCAACTATGGATAGAAGAGGAAGCAACTCAAGAGCTCCCAGAGGATGAACTATCTAGGTCTCTTCTTCTACAAGCATCGTGGAGATTGATGGAGAATGATCGCGAGGAGGTCGACAAGGGAAGCGACAATGAGCTCCATGGTCCATATATTGTGAGTAAACATAGCTTAAATAAAATAAATGCAAATATCGCAAAATAAAAAATCATGAAATTGGAGAAATTACGGAGGATAATAAAAAGTTTTTTTTTAAAATGCAAAAAGGTATGCTTAAAAACTAAAAGAAAATAAAAATTACAAAGGGGTCCATGGGACCCCTTCTTATTCCTACATGGTGACGTCGTGCTCAGCCGCCAAAGGCGGAGGATGACAAATAGAGGAGGACAGAGGTGATCATGCATGCGACAGAGGAGGAGGAGGAGCTGGTGGATGGGGGTGGACTGAGGTGGAGGTGCGAGGGAAGGGGACAAGCCTCGGCGATGGTTTCTCCCTCTTCGAGCTCCTCCTTCCTTTATAGATGAGGCAAGGGAGGAGAAGGGGCAGAGGAGGTGGAACCAAAGGAGGCCAACTGCCTTGCGGCTGTTGCGCGAATGGGATAGGAGGTGGGCGGTGGTCATTGGCATGCGGGAAGGGGAGGGGGTGATGCGTGCGATTGGAGGAAGAAGAAGGGGGGCTGACGTCTTAATTTCTTTTTTATTTTTTGAAATGTTGACCTCAACTATTTTGTCATATAACATTTTTTCAAATGAAGAGGGGAGAGGAAAGTGCTTCTTGGGCCTCTTCCAATCTAGACATAGAAAAATAAATAAATAATAGTTAGAAACTTAATATAAGCATGGAACTCATATTTATTGACAATAAATTACTAGGATAATACATATAATGAGATTAAATTGAATATTATCTATAATAAATATTTCATGCATTTTCATTTGTTTTACGTGCAATGTGTCTGGAAATTAAGAAATGAAATTATGCATGAAGTTGGGTAAAATGCAATGAATTAGACTCGAATTTTTGCTCAAAAAAATAAAGGTATGATTAATCATCGATTCATCAAGCCTCAACAACTTTCTTTCTCAAGATGCCTTCCTCCCAAGAGCCACAAGATAAAGGACTAGAAAATCATATTCTTTGGGAATACACCCTTTCAAGCTTCTCATGATTCTCAATGACGACCAACCCAAACATTCTCATGAACATCTTAGAAGCACTAACTACAACAAACCAAGTCCCACCGGCATTTCATCAAATATATGACTAGAACTAGTGTCCAAGGCTTCCCCTTACAATCGCCAGATTGCACTAAGAGGAGTTTAGTCATGTACACAGTAAATTACATAGGTAGTAGTAGAGAACTTCGTACGTGTGAGTATGTGCAATGGTTGGGTTTTTCTGGATGTATAATGGAAACTAAATATATTGATAAAAATAATAACTTCGAATGAAACCCCTTTGAAATAGCTAGAGCTATGTGTGGAATACAAAGAAAGGAATGAAATCATGATTCTAAGATTGACTCGTGGGTGGTTATATAAGAATCATCATTACTTTTGTTAGTAACAATTAATTGACTTATTTTATGGTCTGGAATTATACATACTCCCATTATGCATGAATATTTAGTTGTGATCTATTTTCGGGTGATCTATTTCATGATATTGTAAGCAGATGATTCTATTTACTATGGTAGCATTGACTTGGCAAATTTACCCGAAGGGACTAGAATCAACCATCATGATTATCAATTGATACCCAACGAAGTTTGTTCCTTGGTATTGGAAAAATAATAATAGTACGATGATGAGACAAGAGACGTATACCTAGGACTCTAATCGAATAATTTCCTAAAAGTTAGTTGATATAAATTAATGTATCTTGCTAATGGGTTTAGAAGGCATCATTACAACATTACATACGATGATGTTAAGTATTTATCTCGTAATAATGATAATCATATTTATGCCATAACTTATATATACGATTATATATTATGTAATGCGGTCCCTTATTACCATGTAACAAGCAGTATGAACGTAATATGTGATCTCGGTGATGTGACATATTATTTTACATCTGACAATTTTATTGCATAACTTGTCTTCTTTATAATAAAGTACTTAAGTATTGTTCCACAATAATGGTTAAAGATATCAAGTCATGAAAGTTAACAGTGAGGTTTTGGAACTAAAATATTTTAATGGACCGCTATTGTATGAAAAAGAAAATGATATTTAAAGGAATAAGAATTTCCTCAAGATGAATAATGGCACTTAAACGATATGCGGAGTTAAGTGCTACACCTATGGTGGGAGCTACTTTTAGAGTTCGTTTATCAAGAGCCTAGCAACAACTTTCAGAGGTGTCGGGTTCAGTGGGACCTAGTGGAAAGTCCATATATCGACTCAACGCTGATGTCATCATGTTCCATGTAGTGATTGAGTGATCGCTTGTGCCAACAGTAAAAGCCACCAAACCCAGCTAACAACTTATGAGATAAGATAAATTAATAACAAATAAGCTAAGTGCTTATGAGCTAAGTGCTTATGTGAAATGTTAAGTGTATATGTACATCCATGTGAAATGCTAAGTGTATATGTGTAATTATGCGAAATGCTAAGTGTATATGTGCAATTATGTGAAATGCGAAGTGTATATGTGCAATTATGTGAAATGCGAGGTGCATATGTGCAATTATGTGAAATGAAAAGTGTACATGTACAATTATGTGAAATGCTAAGCGTATATATGCAATTACGTTATTGTTATGGGAATATGTGTGATTATGTTACTGTTATGGGCATACATGCAAATATGGTTAACCTTGAGGGCATATACAGAAAGTATGATATGCATTGCATAAATATAAAAAGAACATCCTTTGTATGCATAATTATGTTCATGGATGAAGCCAAGAATTTATGCTTGGGGGGGGGGCAAATTATTGAGACTATATATAATAAAAAAATGGAGCTACCATAGTTGCCTCCGTCTCATTTTTCTCCAAATTTGTTGATATGAATGTGATATCGGTATCTGTATACATTTGAAAATAGATGTGGATATGGATGTGAAAATTTCACTACAAAAAAAGGCGGGATTAGCGTGCACAGCTCGGCGTGCACCTAGCGTGCACATGTGCTCGCCCCGTAATGGGCGAGCACACTAAGAGCACATGTGCTCGCCCATGAGGGTCGCTGGTTTGAATTTTGCGGAGAGGCGCAGTTACCAGTATTGAGGAGCACATGTGCTCGCCCATGTGCTCGCTCAAGTGTGCTCGCCCACTTGAATTTCCTTGCGCGGATAATTTTAGCGGCTGGAAATTTTGGGCGAGCACCAGGCGACGGCCTGGCGAGCACTTAAGTGTGCTCGCCCAAGCCCGTAAACAGCAACCTGCGAGGCTCTTCTTCCTCATTTCTCACGCAACCCTCTCCCATTTCCTCCCCTCCGGCGACCCGCCAGCCCTCCGCCCCGACCCCGACGCCCGTGGTTTTCGTGTTTTGAGTAGATCTACATCTACCACTCAGTATAATCTTTAATCCTTTCTCTTTTTATTTGATTTCATTACGTAGTTGTATTGTTTGGATAGATTAGGGTTTAAAATTTTTGTTGAATGTAGTGTAGTATTTTGATAGTTTATATGTGTTTTACATGTTATGGATAATAGTAGATCACTATAGTATTGTTATTTCGAATTTGATTGTCTAAATAATATGTATAATTGTATGCCCTGTAGGTGTTCGATAAAATGCCTCAACGAACATTATGTTTAAATTTTGTAAATTTTAAATGACAAAATACTTGTATGATTAGTTAAGATTAGTTATGCTCAGAAAAGATTAGTTACTCAACTTTTATAATGCCTCGGAATAATGTAGATAAAATGCCTCAACAAACATTATGTTCGAAAATGATTAGTTATGAAATTTGTGAATAACTTTAGTTACTCAACTTCAATAATGTAGATACTAGATATTATCAACATCATTAATAACAGTTTTAAAATTTCATATCGTTTTGATATGAGATATGATATACACCATTGTTTATTTTGTGATAATTTATTATCACATTAAATTTTAGTTAATGTGACCAATTATATCACATTAACTTATACATAGGTTTATAATAAGTCCAAAATATGATTTAGTAATTATTAGAAAATCGTACAAAAATCTTCATACACAGTGCGTCCTTCCACACCGGGTGGTGTGTGGCCCTGCACAACGGGTGGCGTGTGCAACACGTTAGAGGATTTGATCACTTCTAACTGTGTTATATTTTTTTATTTTTTCACAGCACTATTGGACTCACTTTGGGATGTTTATCCCAGACCAATGGTCGTGGATTTTGATGTATGCAGGTTCGAATTTTTTTTGCAGGTGCCCATTAACTTTTAGTGACCCAAGCACTGTATTAGGCACTAAATAAGGATCACACTTATCTCTATCCCCATCGTTAATCAGCCAAATATACGTAAATGCCCGGCTAATATAAATGAATAAATATTTTAAGATTATTTTATAGTCTCATTTGTAGCACTTACAAATGTATGACGTAAAATGATCTTAAAGTATTACATTTATATTAGCTTTCCTTAGTTCGGAGGTCCCGGACTAAGGGGGTCCGTAAGGATTCAAATTTACTAAAAGGTGATCCGTGTCACAATGTCTTTATTTCTTACGGAAATTCGGTTCATAACCCCTTCCTCTTCTGTATATCAAATCAGTCATATTTATTATTGAAATAATCAATAATATGATTATTTTGATAATTAATTACGATTGATTTATGGGGTATACGGGAGAGGTGCAGGGTTATGCTGCCGAATTTTCGTTAGAAATAAAGATACTTGTGACAACGATCATCTTTTAGTAAATTTGAATCCTTATGTACGGGCTAAAGTGATAACATAATTAATACACTTCTCTTCTCATCTTTTATCTCAAAAATGTGATACGTTTAGATATCCTCAATTTCTTAGATTTGATATTTTAGATTATTTAATTCAGGTTCATAAATATGACCAATAGAGAATGGATGTACAACCGTGTAGTAGATGGGCGTATAGCAGATGCTTTTCAAAGAGGTGTTCAGGAATTCATACAATTTGCTTACGCACAAGGTTCCCGTATTGTGGATTCAGATGGAACTATCTTGTGTCCGTGTAAGAAATGTCGTCTAATGAAGAAGAGATCAAAAGATGAAACTCAGTTACATCTTTATAGAATGGGTTTCATGGAAGGATATCAGATTTGCTGGAGGCATGGTGAGAATTTTGAGAACAGAATGAATGATGTGGAAGAAGATGACAATATTAATCCCTTTGCAGATATGGTTATGGATGTTGCGGGTCCAGAATTCAATGATACTTTGTTAGATGATGAGGAACCATATGGAGAGTCTGCAGAATTTTACAAGCTGTTGAAAAAAGCGGAAGAGCCATTATGGTTGGGTTGCAAGACATATTCAAAACTTTCTGCGGTCTCGGATCTTCTATCGATGAAGATGGAATATAATATGACCGATCGTAATTTTGATGCAATGCTGAGGATTATTAAGAAGATGTTACCAGAAGATGCAGAATTACCTGATAATTATTAGAAAACAAAAAAGATGATGCGGAAGATGGGTTTAGCAGAAATTAAAATAGACTCATGCATAAATCACCATATTCTATATTACGGTGAACATCAACATTTACAACGGTGTCCTCAATGTAATGAGCCAAGATATCAGACAGCTAGTAAGAGTGGAAAAAAAATATCGAGAACGATTCTACGTTATTTCCCGCTGACTCCGAGATTAAAACGACTATATTATTGTAAAGAAACGGCGAAATACATGACATGGCACGCGGAACATAAAGTCGATTAATATTTGGAGCATCCATCTGAATCTGATTGTTGGAAAGAATTGATGTCAGCTTTTCCTACATTTAATGATGAAAAGAGGAATTGCGTTATAGGTTTATGTACAGATGGGTTTAATCCTCATGGAAGAAGTAAAGATTACTCTTGTTGGCCAGTAATGACAACGCCATATAATCTACCTCCATGGTTATGTAATAATCGACAGTTTATGTTTCTTTCGCTGTTAGTACCAGAACCTACACATCCGGGAAAGTCCATTGATGTTTATTTACGTCCTCTTATCGATGAGTTGAAAATGTTATGGGTCGATGGAGTTGATACATATGATGCTAATAAGAGTCAAACATTTAACATGAAAGTAGCTCTACTTTGGACGATAAATGATTTCCCAGCATATGGAATGTTATCTGGATGGAGTACGCATGGACGTAAAAGTTGTCCATATTGTATGGATAGTAATAAATCATTCCAGCTTCAACACGGTCAGAAACCATGTTTTTTTAATTGTCACAGACGATTTCTTCCAAGTAATCATCCATATCGAAGACAGAAACATTCTTTCAAAAGAAATACAATTGATCTTTCAGATCCTCCACCAATTAAGATAAGCGATATGATATTATCATACTTGGAACAATTAGAAAAATCAGCCTTAGAAAATGGAGATAAAACAAAAAAACCTTCCTGATTTTGGTGACAGTCATAATTGGATTAAGAAGAGTATATTTTGGGAGTTACCATATTAGAGTAAGTTACTGATACGACACAACTTAGATGTTATGCATATAGAGAAAAATGTGTTCGATAACATCTTCTACACTGTAATGAATGTAACCGGTCGATCAAAAGATACAGTAAAGTCTCGTCGTGATTTACAACTCATATGTAATCGCCCAGAATTGCATATCAAGGAGCATGATAGTGGAATGGTTGAAGTTCCAAAAGCAAAGTATACTTTAGATAAAAATCAAGTTAAGCTTGTTTGTGAATGGACAAGTAAATTGAAGTTTCCAGACGGATATGCATCAAATTTTTCCAATTTGGTCGATCTGAAGAAGTTTACATTTAAGAGAATGAAGAGTCATGACTGCCATGTTTTTATGCAAAGATTACTACCGTTAGTGTTCAGAGGATTGTTACCAAAAAATATTATCGATGCTCTTTCAGATGTAAGCAGATTTTTCCACGTGTTATGCTCGTCATGCATACACCGCATGGAGATGGATTATCTTCAAAAAAATATTCCTGTGATTATGTGTAACCTGGAGAAGATATTTCCGCCGTCATTTTTTGATTCGATGGAGCATCTGATGATTCATATTCCATGGGAAGCAAAAGTTGGTGGACCGATAAAATATCGTTGGATGTATCCGTTTGAAAGGTAAATAAATGTATTAGAATGTCATTCCTTCTTTACTATTTGGTCTAAATGTTTAACATATTTTCTTATAGATTTATGTTCTTTCTTAAAAGAAAGGTCCGAAACAAAAGTAAAGTTGAAGGATCTATAAGTTCACAATATATATATGAGGAAGTCGCAACATTCTGCGCAAGATATCTTCCAAAAGATGTGGAGACTATCCACAATAGATGCGGGAGGAATGAGACAATTTCTTCCGATGAAGAACCTTATATCAGTATCTTTCGGCCATCCACTCATCTAATAGGCAAAGCAACTGAACGTTTCTTATCGAAACAAGAGAAGGATGCTGCAGAGTTATACGTATTAGACAATTGCGATGAAATAACACCATATGTTCAGTAAGTATTTGAATTGCTTTATGTATATATTCATTACAAGTAATGAATATTTTTCTCTTATAAATTGTAGGGAATTTAGACAGAAAATTATGGAGGAAAATCCTATGTATTCAGATGATGAAGTTTTGAGCACTTATAGAAATCAATTTCCAGCGTGGTTTAAAGACCGATCAAAACAGTTGGACGGTGGTGATTTCTATTCTCATATTCTAAAATATTTTGGAGAAGGACCTGTTTATAAGGTTCGATCGTACAACTCATGTTACAGTAATGGGTATCGTTTTCATACCTTAAATTCCGGTAAATATTTGATAACTCAAAATCATGGAGTGATGGTTCGCGGATCTTGTTATGAGGAAGATCATCTGAATTATTACGAAATTTTAAAGGAGATTATAGAAGTGGAATATAGTATACCAGGCTTGAATAAAGTAGTTCTTTTCTTGTGTGATTGGTATGAATCCAATGGAGGTGTAGTACTTGATAAAAGAAATAACATTGTCGACGTGGTGCAAAGGAAATTTATACGCAGATTTGAACCATTCGTCTTAGCATCTCAAGCGGATCAAGTATGTTATCTCCCATAAATATCAAAGAAGAGAAAGGGCATTGAAACAGTAACTGTTGTGAAGATAAATTCTCGAAGTTATATCTCCAATGATTCCAGTAATCAGGAAGATGACATAGATGAAGCATTTACACCGACAAATGAAAGAATAGACTTAACAGAAGAAGTCCCAGTTATCGAATCGATTCGATTGGCTGATAATGAAGTTTTGTGTGTTGACTTACAAGATGATACGGACTCCAGTAATGATTTTTCGGAAAACTCAGAAAATGAAGAAATATCATTTAATCCCGCCGAAATAAGTGATGAAGATTAGTTGTAAGTTTTAGTATACAATTATAATTGAATTAACTAAAATCTTAAATAATAACTATGTAATGCATCATTATTACAGTCATGGCAGGTTTTGGACGTGGCGGGTCGCATGGATCACATAGATCCAATCGTCCTTCTTCCTCAGACACACCTTCTTCCAGTAGGCAGCCCACCCCGGATGTTGCTCCTGATTCACAGTCCGACGAGGTTCGCCGGGTGATAGCTTACTACTAGTCTCTTGATTATCCTCCGCCACCCTTTTACGTAGGAGGCTATGAAGAGCCATCTATCTCAGCAGCCCCTACAGGATTCGCAGTCCAGGTCCCCATACCAGCCCGGACATCGATGGGTTCTGACTCTCCTTCTTCTGGACGGTCGAGCACATCCATGCCTTTACCCACTGTAGTTGGACAGACGTCGGCGTCCCACCCTTTGTTGGAGGTTACGGCTGATGGGAGGTAAAAATTTTATAGATTTTATCTTTAAATATTTTCCAATTTTTTTTAAATTGTATGGAAGTTAAATTTTTTTAGTAAATGCAGGGATTTTTTGAACAGCAACAGGGTGGCAAAGGAGATAACCAACATAATAAAGACACACTTGACTTCCATACAATTTAGTTGGTGTCGCATCCCTGCTGCAGAGCAGGAGAGATTTTTTGACATGTTTCTGGTAAGAAATGTTTCTTAGAAGTGATACAGAATTTTTTGATCAAGTTTTTTGTATCTTATAAATTGTTATTATTTTTCAGAGTAGGTTTCGCCTTGGCACTGGTCTGGAGAAGGAGGTTTATCGTAGAGCCTTCATTCGTTTGGCAGAAAAGAGAATGAGCGATACATTTTTCAAGGCAAGGAGAGACTCGCATGCGAAGACGGGATGCGAGGAGATGAATTTTGAGGAGATGAAGAGGTTCCCGCCGTCATGGTGTACGGAGGATAGGTATTATACTTGTCAAATAATTTATATTACACTTTTTAAAATAATCAATTATCATAACGTAATCCTTGCAAATGGGCCGATTTCTGTGATGCATTCATTGCGGATGATGAGTTTGGACGAAGATCTTCGGCGGGAAAGACAAACCGCCAAAAACAAAGGATCAAGTCTACCAGTGGCTCTAAAAGCCACAATCAGATTAGAGCGGAGATGGTATTACGATTTAAAATTATTTTTTGGAGATCTACTTTAATATAATGCAATGTTTTAATAGATCTAAAAAAAATTTCAGGCTGCTAGGTTGGAAAGGGAACCCTCTTTTCAGGAGTGGTGGTCGAGGTCCCACATGAATGGGAGAGAAGGAGAGTCGCAATGGTCCACTCCTGAAGCCGGACAATTGTTGGTAAGTCTATCAATTTATTTACAATTAATTGATATATTATAACATATTTATATATATTGTAAACTTTGTATTTCAGGATCATTATCTGGCACTATCTGCAGATAAATGGGGTGTCGATCCAACTGGAGAGCAACCACCATTTGATAAAACGATCTGGAAGCAGGTATATATGGATAAATATTATCTTACTATATTCATTTCTAATATATACTTTTATATTAAAAATTGAAAAACTTATAAGGTGTTGGAGGAGAGGGACGTTGTGGCGAATAGGAAGCAGACGCTTGGTGGTCTTCCTCCATATTATGTGGAGGAACATCGTCACTCCTATTCTGCATACTCTCAGCCGTCGTATACGCAACCACATCCGTCCCAATCAACAGTTCCAATGGAGTCGCAGATGGCGATGATGGTGGAGCAGGTGACGAAGCTTCGAGAGGAGTTCACGGCGTACGTGTAAGTATTCTTCTTATAGAATGGGTAATACAATTAAATTTCTATATCTACAAAATGCATTTAATAGATAAATATCTTCCATATATAATATAGGTCGCAAGGGCGTGCATCTCAACCTGAAGAGATTGAATCTGATCACGAAGAGGAGGAGGAGAACGACCCTGAAGAAGAGGCACGCATGTATGCGAGGTTCAAAGAAAAGGAGAAAGGAAAAAGAAATCAAAGCAGGGTTTAGTGTCCAAATTTTTTAGATCAAAGAAGAAGTAAATTTTTGGTGGTTTGTACCTGTATTTTCTTTTAAACTTTTAGAACATCTTTTAATTTATATGAACTTTGTTGGCGTTGACTTGTTTGTAATATTTAGATATTAAATTAGATTGTTTATTTCTGAATTCATGTATATTGCATTCCTTTAAATTTTTAGTGCTAGTTATCTTAATCTACGATCTGCTATAATACATATATCCTTAGGAAGATACCTGCAGTGGTTTATTGGCAGGGTATACAGGTTCGACGGGGCGTCAAAACCCTGTCGAACCTGTATATTTTTTTCCTGGAAATCACTTTGGGCGAGCACATGTGCTCGCCCGGTGCTCCGTGTGTAATCGCAGATTATAGAGAAGGCGATCACACCGGCGAGCACATATGTGCACGCCCGACGGGCGGGCGAGCACATAGCGTACCATTGTGCTCGCCCACCAGCCGTGGCGACTCTCAGATCAGCGAGCACGCCCTTAACGAGCACATGTGCTCGCCCACTCGTCAGACGTGCACATGGCGTGCACTAGGCGTGCACATAACGAGCTCTTATGTGCACGCCAATCCCGCCTTTTTTTGTAGTGATTTGTATGATATGGATACAATGGCCGATCATATAGATATATCCATATCTATATAACTTGTAAATGGGAGATGGAAGGACCATTATATACAACTTATTATTTATAATTAATTATTTATTTACATATCATATTCTACTATAATAATATAATATATGTAAGAATTAATTGGGAGACGGGGGGCCAAGCCCCCTCATGTCCCCTTGTCTCCGTCCCTGACCATGTTTATGAGTGATCCATATGATGTTATTGTATGACAATAGTCAAATAGTGTATTCATTATCCTAAGGGTATTTTGGGATGAATATGCCGTGACACTACTTTTGTGTATGATATGTTATATGAAAAAGTATATAATTATGATGACGGAAATGAGAACAAAGCAAATCTCATTGTTAGGATAAAATAAGGGCTTATATATGAAAATTCATAGCAATAGGTATATGCGTATCACACATAATTTCATATATGTAATCATCTTTATGTAATTGTTGATATTGTAAATTTGACAAGAGAAAAATAGTGAAATCCATGCATATTATGTTATGATTAAGATCATATTCAAGGAATGTATCCATGGATAATGCATGTTATAAAATATTATTCCATGTTGAGGAATACATAAAAATTATAAGGATCCATTGTGGAAAATATTTATCCAGCTAATTATCATGCATGGAGTTATTTGTAATAGCATAAGACTTGATTTTTCGCTAGCTGGTTTGACCTTATCTCGACACATACTGAGTGTTAGGCTCATACCATATATTTTTATGTTGTTATTGCAGTTCCAATGTGAAAATAAATTTAGTTGCAGCTGGAGACTTGTTGCGAGGTCTGAAGGAAGGATATCGTTGTGTCCATTGGAACAAAGGATCTTGGTTTTATATTAGAGATGTATCTTTTATGGATAATAAAAATGTTAGATGGTTCCTAATTTATGATATCATTGATGTTTAGGAGTAACGCTTGGATCCGACGTGGCATTTATTATGTATCCGCTGGCCACCGAAGATCCAAGCTATTACAAGTTTCATAATTTGCGGTAATATTTGGTGCAAAAGATGAACATAAGGCACTATCCAATGCTGGGCTTGCTTGTTCACGTTTGTTCTCAAGAACATTGGCCTATTTATATCCAACATTCCAAGCAGATGGTATCCTATTTAAGTACTTTTTTGGTGGGACTTTTCTTAAAATATTTATTAAAATAATCGTAAGTGATTAAATAATTAAGAATTTTATTTCTTTTAAAAAATTAGTCATTAACAAGCACTTGAGTTATCCATTGGGTGAGGCTCGGACTACCACATCTCATATGTCGATTTCGGTTGCATCTTTTGGCCCTTTTGCATCTTTTTCTTCATATTTGCTTTAGCATCAGTATATTTCTTTTTCATTTTTGTTATATTTATTCTATTATTTTACAATTTCTTGCTATTTTGATTTTTAAATGTATGATAATTTATTTATTTATTCATTGTTTATTTATTATTTATATATCTATTAAAATAATAGTAATAATCGTAACTAATTTATACGACTTAGCGGCCCCACAATGCTTGACCGTATGGTGAATCCTCCAACCTACAATCTCCATCTCACGACCATCAAGTCTTCTCTTCTTTCCAATCTCGATCGTTGTATGAAAATTCAACGATCGAGAATCACCCAACCCTCGTTGACCCTCTTAAGCATATCTATTTGGATCTGCTACTACTTACCTTCCTCAATTGCAAAACCTATTGAGCCTCGTGACCATGTGTTCAATCCTCGATCTTCCTCCATCTATATATTCTTTGACTATTAGTAATCTTTTAACCGAGTACTACATAATCAAAACACCCACTTATTCCTCTTCCACAAAGCCATCCCTTTGACCCTCTCCTTAAGTAATGGACCCAAATAAAAAAAAGTTGCCATGCGGTTAAGGATCTATACTACTTACTATTAGTGGGTTTTTCACGGGTAAGGTGACACGTGGCACAGCCTCTTCCTGCCTCATTCCCGCTTCTCCTTTTCCCAACGCCACATGGATACCTCAATTGCCCTCCTTTCTCCGTGTTTCATCTCCCCCGTGCCTCCTTTTGTCCCGCCACTATATTCCCCCCCCCTCTCTCTCTCTCTCTCCACGCACTAACACGCCTCATCTCTCTCATCCCCTCCTCTTTTTACTATAAATAGACTCCTCATCCATCCACCTTTTGACAATGGAGTTTTTGCAACAATACCCCTACCAATCATTGATATTACACAAGTTTGCTTAGAGATTATGCTTATGTTAATAAAAAATTAAAAAAGAACTGTAAATATATACTACTCACCTTATACTATATTGAAATATTTATAAAAATTAAGCTCGTTTTCTTTTTCAGCAAATAAAAATAAAAAAATACATATTAACATTTAAAATCCATAAAAATTCAAACAAATCCATAGAAAAATCTATATAAATAACATATCTTTGTTTGGTAATCTTATATATATACATATAAAAATATACTTTGTTTATAATTTTGTTTAAACCCGTATCTTTTAAAAAAAATAGAAATAGTTCTATCTTTAAATTTGAAAGTACAAAACTACGAATAATATGTATAAATAATGAAGTAGTATTTAATTAATACATTAAATTATTTTTATTTTAAAGTCAATATATTATAAAATGTCTATTCCATAAAAATGAGATGAAAGAATCTGCAAAGAAATAAATATGAATCGTGGGATCTATTGAAACCATTATCTTAATATATATAACACGCTTTCTTAATATTATATATATAAAGATATATTATAAATTTAAATATATAATAATAAAATGAGAATTTAAAATTATTAATATATAATAAAACTATTTATTGTACATAAGTTATATATAAGATAAACTAAAAAAAATATAATGAATTTTATTTTTTTAAAAATAGATATCCCTAAATTTAATAAATAACAACTATGGTGGGACCAACGGATAAAAAAATCAGTATGCTTTTTACAACTAAATTTTCCTTTACTTTATTTATGTATTTGAACTTTTATTCTTTCCTTTGATCTTATTTTAATTCTATATCTACTATTTGTTGAAGATACCATTATCTTTTCAGTTATGAAAATGATGCATACTATTTAAAAACATGTACCTTCCAGACCAGCAAAATTTCTTCGCAATATATTCTAACATATTTTTCATATAATGTTTCTAATATGTTTTTATATTATTGCCTTTCAATTTCATAGAATGGCCAAAAAAATACTCACGCTGCGAAGCGCGTGTATGCACCCTAGTTTGTTTTATAGGTGGGAGATGGGGTTATTCGAAGATAGCTTACATGTATTGTAAAGGTATGTTAACTATTTTAGAGGACGAGGGCATAAATGGATTATAAATTGTTTACAATATGACAACAAAAACGGTGCTGTGGTGTAGTCGGTTACCGCATTAGTCTTACACACTTAAGGTTCCCAGTTTGAACCTGGGCAGCACCATTTTAATTCAGACTATTTGAATTATATACAAAATGACTTTTTTGAGGATTCCTCAAAGGATGATGGACTTAGTCCACTCGTCTTTTTATTAGTATTTCCTTTTTGTAAACACAAGACAACCAATAAATAATACTATTTTTGTGCACAAAACTAAGGTACATTGGATGGAACGGATCCCGGATTTTTCCAATCTTAAGATACCCCTCTTTTAATTTTTGGTATTTTTATATCCATAACCCTCTATACTTTCGTTACTATATGCGTAACCCTCCATAATCTTGAATTACATCCAAAAATATGAATAATGCTTAACTCTTACATAACATAACGTCAACTCCCATCTATTTTCTCATTTAACTTCGACAGAAGAAGTTAAATGTTGACAATTTTGCCCCTCAAAATTTATTTTTATTACAAAAATAAAAACCCCCTTGCCAACTCCAAAAAACAATAATCAGATCATTTTTGCCGGCAAGGAACACCCACAAGATCAGTCAGAAACATTATTCTTGACCAAGCTACCACCCTTTGCATTCTTAAATAACGGAGTTGTTCTTCACTATGTTTTGAATTGGAATGTTCCCTTTCACAACAATTTACTGAACACCTTTTGTACATGAGCAACGCTAATAAATGGCTAAGAATAGGGGTGTCAGAAAATTCTCAACCTTGATATTTCCTCAAGTTCGACTCGTTAAAAGTTTGATTCAGATTCTATTCAGAAATAAACGGACCGAACCTGAACAAAAAGTTTAGGCTCGATTAAGTAAACGATCTGAACTTAAAAAATCATAGGTTCGCTTAGGTTTGATTCGTTAGAAGCTTGACAACCACATATATATACATATTTACAAATACTTATCCGCATAAGTGACTTGTTTCGAGATAAGTCAATATTTACGGAATACATAGATTTTATATCGGCATAAATTATCCCAACATAAATAGTCACATCTGGTTACAATCATCTATGTGTATGGTACTTTTCCCTTCTTTATCCTCTAATCAACAGAACATGTGTACACTTTACTTTTCGCATATCCTCACATGTTGTTATCTTGTCTGAAAGGATATACAAATATATTGTAATCATAATTTTCGAAGAGACGAATCCTTATTAATCTATTTTTTTCAAAAGATGAAAAAGATTAGATTAATAAAAAAATGAATGATTATTTATTCTAATTACATACATACATATGTATTTCCATTTCATTTCTTTTCACTCCCTCTTATTAGAGAAATCTCAAGTTCGATATTCGCTTAGGTTTGATTCGATTAAAAAGAGGTTCGATTCATTTTGATTCGAAAACAAACGAATCGAATCTGAACACAAGTTTAAGCTCGATTAAATAAAAATCCGTCCTAAATATTGTAAGTTCGCTCATGTTCTGTTCGTTTACATCCCAATTGAGAACCTTCCTTTGGCATATCATCGAGCAGCTGATAGGCACTACTTCAGTACCTATTGACTACTTCTCAACCCCACAAGACCCAACAATAAGCCCTTCCTCTACAAATAACAATGGTGAAAAATAAATCTTCACCTTCCCATAACATTACCTTCCAGATTGCAAGCCGGCAACATCACCTTCGACAAAATTCCCACTAAGTCACCTGGAATGCAAGCATAGTCCTCCTCCCTTCCCGCTCTATCAAGCCAAGACCCTATCGGATAGTACGCAGGAAGCGGGGAGCGCCAGCTCACGGTGGTAGGGCTATGGGACGATGGTGTCTATTTCGCCCTTTAACCTCCCCTGATCTCGCAACGGGAAAGATGCAGACAGGTAGTGCGTGTAAACAAGGGAGGGTCTAGATGACCAAGAAGGCAGCGCGGGGAGGGAAGAGACTATTAAAAAGGGGAAGTCAGCTTCCTTAGTCTACATGCGATTATTCTATGTTAAATGAAGGATCCCGTCATTTTTATGTACACAAGTCATGAAATGTTAGGATTTGGGGAGACTTTGGAACGGATCCCAAATTCTGTCATATGTGTCTTTTTATCCATCAACATACACGATTTGTTGGAAATTCTCAAGCATTGTATTTGCTGTATATCGTTTTGTTAAATGTTCGATTAGATATATTAGTATAGGTAAATTTAAGTGCAAGCATCTTGTCCAAGTTCATTGTCATATGACTTATAACTTCACAATCATTTCTGTATGCACTAATAAAATAAATAATCTTGAGAAAGACTGAACCCCATCCAAACCATCCCAACTCTTATTGGTTCAAGGGTCAACGATTTGATTCCTCTTACACACATTCTCAAGTTTTCACAACCTCACATTCATACATATGCCTTGGTTATGCTGGCCTAGGATGGGTCTCAAACCTCTTGCTCTTTTACGAGATGGTTTGGTGGGTGATCATGCCACTTAAAGTAGCGAACATTATCAAATATGAAATGTTGATCTTATAATAAATGAACCACCATCTTTAGTATTTTTATAAACTTTGATAGAGCAACATTTTTAGTCTAAGGTTAAATGGTGCCTCCTTCGACCTTTAGTTCATACTGATCAATCTTATTCTCATCTCAAATCCTTAATGAAATGACTCCTCTCGTATCACTCTAACCATTGTTGTGATAAATTCAAAATAGAACTTTAATTGGATGTCAAATCATTCTTGCCGATTTAGTTTTGTTTAATTCATTTCATGGTTAGCAACAATCTATTCCATAGTTCCTCAATAACACCCCCATTTCATTGAGTATATACCGAGGTTTAAGTTTTTCTCGAGCTTCAAGCGAGCTCCACATTGGTTGAGTTGGTTGATAGTATGTCCTTGGAGTTCTATCCAAAGATGTTGACCATCGACACCTTCAATCTATTCCTCTTGCATTCCAACTTTCTTCGTGATCCCCTATCACATGTGTATGGGTTTGAACATTAACTAAGGAACCATTTATGTTTTTAAATATTCTCTTTATTTTGATTTTTTATTCTTTTATTTAATCAAGATATATTGCATGAAATCACCAAGTTCCAAATTCAATTACTTCATCGTTTCCCCACCAAATTAGTAATTGATAGAAAGATCTTCGAGTCTCTTGTCGATTCTACCTATCAATGTCTCCAGAATGCCAGAATGGATGGCATCTTATGGTGCCAAATTACGTCCGATGTGTATATTTTGAGCATGTTGCATCACATGTCTCATCATCGTTACTCTTTCAACCTTTGATCAATCTCAATGGTTATTGAAAATCAAACAGTGGTTGTTGTGTGATTATCATAACACCTCATTCAAACTCCATTTTATACCCATAATGTAGACCAACTATTGGAGGAAATATGCCACTTAAATTAATCATCTCCTCATCTCAAATTCTTCTTCTTGCTCTATATACTTGTGGCTTTGGAAGTCAAAATAGATCTTCAATTGGATGACAATGTTCATAGTCATACATGTTAGTTAACTCTTAAATTAGCACATTCCAATCCATACACCTTATTAAGTATCGTATAATCATGCATATATTTTGATGACAACAGAACTTGTGAAGTTGGCTTGCAGCTAAGACAAGACTCAAGACAAAACTAAGAGAAGACCTCAAGTTTAAGGACCATGCTTAAGAAGCATATTGAAGAAGGACGCTAAGTTCATTGATAAAGTTTTAGCTCATGAAAGAAGAAAGAATTGCATATTAAGTCAAGGATCTCAAAAACATCAAGTCTTTGTTTCCCAGTTTGTAATCCTGTAAACTTTTTATTATAACGATATGTAAAAACCTCAAAATTTTATGCATTACATTTCTGCACTCTTGGAATAGGTTTCAAACTTGAATCCATCGATCGATTCTGATCCTAATCGATTCATTGCTTCATCAATTGACCAATCTCTTCAACTAACCGACCAGTTAAAACTAGGGAGCCAAACATATAGTGTTTAATCTCTTCAGTTTACTAGATCTCAATTTTAATCGACTAATTGACCTTTTGCTCGACTACTTTCTGTACCAATTCATATTCCAACGGTCAATATATGACATCTTGGCATTTTTGATACATTCAATCGACTAATCATTTGTTCAGTCGACTAATCTGATTAATCTAGCGACCCCTGTAGTTGACTATACATGTTTAAAAATAAAGCAACTCATAAAATGATCGTATCATAATGATATCGCCGATTGTATATCCAATTGCAATAGTAATTGGCAATTTTTCATCCCTTGTATCAATAGGTAAAATTTTTGGATAAACCTTATCTACCCTCTATATGCATCCTTCTTAGTTCTTATTCCACTTGTAAGAACCAGCCCGAGGAAAGGAAAATCTGGCTAAAAACCTGACATACGTATCCATATTGCCTTCTATATTTGCAAACCCCACTGTTTTCCACTCTGACATACGTATCCATATCGCCTTCTATTTTTGCAAGCCCCACTCTCGAGCTGCTCTCTTACTCTCCTCCTCCATGGCGCTCGCTAGGTATCCACTGCCGCTCCCTGTCGCGCGCCGACCGGATCCCCCCTTACGCCAATCCGCGCACAATGGCCCCCTCCTTCCGCCCGCGGCGGTGCCCCTTTTGGCGGCGGCGGCGGACTCCATCTCCACCTGCCCTTCGCCCCCCTCGCTTCTCAGGGTTCGCGCGAGCAGTCGCCACCACCCCCGTAGAACCTTCTGCGGAGGTAAGAAAGCTCACATCTGTAGTAGATTGCAAATTGGTGTTTTCCACGCACTCCTCATGGATTTGATCTAATGGATGGAGAAGATCGTTATTTCTATCTGAAGTGATTGTTGATAATGCGGATTTGGGAAAGAGTACCGGAGAGAGGTTGTTTTAGGCGTGGAATTTTCGTCTATAGGAATACGATTCTTTTCTTTTTTGCTTTTAAGTTCTTTTTGTGTATGTCGTGCTTATTGAGCTATGTCGCCAAAAGTGCATGGTTTCGGTGACGGATAAATCTTATATCAGAATATGGAATATTTTTATGGTTCCGAAAACCAGGATTAAAGTAAGAAACATGTAATTTGTATATAGTAGGAAAAATGAGAACCTGAACGGGGCAGCTTTAGACCCTTGTAGTCACACCATTGGTCTGAGCCATCACGATATCTTACACGGGGATGTGTGGATTTCATCTTATGTTTTTGGCAGTGTTCAATATGTTGTGACTTGTGATATATCGATGATATACCGGTATCGACTAGGGGTATCGACATACCTTAGTATCTTTTTCCAGGATATCGATCGATATTTCACCACATATCAGCGAGATATCGGTGTATCATGTCATATCACTCAAAATCAAAGTATTTCGGTGCAATTTTTCTCAGATATCGACTGATATCTTTCTATGCTATATCACAGATATTGCCCATATTTCTTGATTCCATTGCTTGTTTTTGTAAACGATGAATTTGAGAAGTTTTTTTTTTTGATTTTTTTAATTTTTACAGGTTGATTTTTTTTTACTTATTGTCTGTATAGTTACTCCTAATATCAACAATACATTAGGATTTATTATTTTTATTTCGGGGCTTTATTTTTGAATGGGGACTTCACCTCATTTTTGACGTTGAAGATAAAAATAACTTAAAAAATGATTGAATAAAATCTGCCTACATATATTAAGTTGCTATATTAATATTTAAAAGTTACTAGGTGGCAAGTATTAATATTCCAGTGAATATGGATCCAGGATTGACTTCATTTTGTATTTATTATCCTTAGTTCAGATCAAAATTTAGTTTCTAATCTATCTTAGATTCTTAATTCATCCTCTTCATTTAGTTATGAATGATGTTCTTTATAATCTATATGTTATTATGCCCATTTGTTTGTTTGACTCATGATTATATATATCAACCTTTTGTTTGTACATAGTATACGATATAATATATATTATATAACGTTTACGTGCCACACTTCCTTTGTAAACATAAGCTCTTATGTACGAATTTCTTTATGTCTTTCTATATCTTTCAGGAGTCAACATTCGTTATTGACAACATATATGTATCATATAATGTGCATTAATGTGTTAAATACATCGCTTTCTTGCGTATAAGTGTGTAATTGCATGTTATTTATTATTTTAAGAACTAGGGTGATCTTAATTTGTGGGAAAATCACTTTTTTGAGCCATTTCCAAGATTTCCACCCTCAAGTTGATATAACTTGGTGTATCTCTGATATATCCCTTTTTAAACTGACCAATACGATATCGATATCTCTAATCTTGATTTTTTGGTAGTTAGAGTTTGGAGGGCTTCCGACTTCTACGCTAGAAATTCGACAAGTTTCTATTTAGCTACTTGTGATTGTCTCTCCTTGGAGGTTTTACTGATCATTTGAGTGGCTTGTTTGTGGTTTGAGTAGTTCGCCACCGTTTTTTAGTTTAGTTGCTGCGTTATATATTGGATTTGATCAATTTGGCATCATGATTTGCAAACAACATTTTAGTTGAACACTTTTGTTGTGGCCAAGTAACTAGACTTGACCATTAACTGCTTAAGGTCTAGTGCAATCTCAAAATGCTCGGTTATGAATTCAGTTATACAAAAATGCCTATTGGTTTGTGAATATTTACTAGCTCTTAGGTGGGAACCCATGTCTTGAGAGGGTGGAAATGCTCTTCCTATTACTTATGCCAAACATGATGCATTGGAGCGTATTGGAGATTGTAGGCTATTGCCCTTTGAAATTCCATCTACCTATTGTGCCAAGGGTTTGTTGCTCATGCTTAAAAAGTATGAGATTGTTTGAAAATCCTAATCTGCCCGGCTTTCGATGCTAGATAATCTTTATTAGAGAGTTATGTTGTGCGTTGATGAATCCAAAATTACCCTCAGCTAATTATGTAATATTAACGTGATGTTCGTTGTAGGCGAGCAAATTGGATTAAGCAAAATAACCACTTAATTAATGTTTTCAATTAACTGCGAAGCGATCTAATTTATTTTTCTTGGGCAAGCCCAAGGTCGAACTCAGGATGGCCACTGTCTCCTTAGGTCAGTTTTCAGAGAATAAAGTTACTAGATTTTTGAGAGGATTTTTTAAAATAATTTTTATGCAAATATAATGATATACAAATGCAGAAATGTCATTTTCAAGGTCAAATTATCCTATATTGGGAAATTCAAATTAGCTAGCAAATGGGCTCTCAAATCCAAAAATTAATTTTTCTTAATTAATTATGCGGTGATGAATCCAAAACTTTTTTTTGTATTTTTAGGACACAAAATGCTTGCATGAAAAATGGACATTTTATGGGGTTTTCTGTAATTTTTCATGCAAATGGTATGCAAAAATTATGAAAATTTGTCGGGAGGTTAATAATGGTAAAATTGATCTACTATGGATTTTTGGGATTTTTATGATGCAAATTAAAATTATGTCGAATTAAATATGCAGACAGTGTGATCTTTAATAAGTTTATTTTAATAAATATCAAATTTAATCATTTTCAAGAATTAAAATTATCCTAAATAAGTCGAATCAAGATGTCTCTAGGAAAAATTACAACTCCTAAAATTATCAAGTTTACATGGAATTAAAACTAATTACATCAATCACAAGACAATTTATTTTAACCAAGATATGCGTGCAATTTGGACAATTTTCGGGCAAAAGCTAGAATACAATTAACTCTACATAATATGAATTTTCAGGAATTTTTATGTTAGTGTGTGATTTATTGTGAATTTCCTACACATGCAGGGAAAAATATGGTAATTTTCTCCACAATAAATATTAATAAATCAAATAATTCTCATAAAAATTAAATTAATCATTCACCAGATAAAGGATTAATAGGTCTACAATGTGTAATTTTTGAAATAAAAAACGCATGCTAAATAATGCTCTAAAATTAAATAAACAATGAAAAGAAATATTGACTGGAACACAAAGGTAATTACCAAGACCCAGGAGGGGTCATGTGCAATTTCTCCATACGCACATGCGCTGCACGTGTTGGCTGGTCGGTCAGGACTTTGCACAAATATGGAACGGAGCGGGGGCCTGGGCATAAATAGCCCTCACTGTCATGTGTGGCACGTGTGCCGAGCTTGCTTCGGATGACGGCTTTGCACCGGGGCTGAGGCGTGGGTGCCCGAGCCTCCACGTGGCTGGTGTAGCAAGTTTTGAGTGAACCGAAGCATTAGGCTCGAGAGGCGGCTTAAAGGCGCTCCATGGCACGATGAGCACCGTTGGATCACGGCTAGGGCTTTGATCCAATAATGGCTGTGGCTCGATTGGAGTCAGAGGCTGGTATCGTGGCACAACGAGGCAGAGCTGGTGCGGCTCACGTGCGACTAGCGAGGTGGAGTTGGTGCGGAGTGGAAGCAGTGAACGGGAGAAGCGACATGTCGAAGGTGTGATGGAGGAGAGGTGAGACAGTGGTGGTACGAAGAAAGTCGAGGCAACGATGAAGATCGGGGAAGGCGAAGGAAGGAAGAGGAAGGATGAGAAAATAATATAGGAAGAAGAACAAGTGGAAGAAGAAGAACATGGAAAATAGAAGATGAAAGACGACGAAGAATGAAGAAGATGAAGATACTACCTGTTGGGTGGGAATAGAGAGAGAGAGCTCGGTGGGGCTCATCTCTTGTCGTTGCCTCGAGTAACTGGGCGTCAGCCATGAAGCTTCAACAGAAGCTTGGAAGCTCTGCGACGGTGGAGCGGTCCACTGAATTGTGCCTCGTTCTATGCACCACTGATCGTCGCCGTCGATCCCCCCTTGTCTCTCGCTGTCATCGAGAGAGGAGTAGATAAGCTAGAGCTTAGGTCAGAGAAATAATGGATAATCGTGGACGTAGGCACGCGAGGTGGCTTTAATCCGCAGTTAGGTCGGGCAAAAAGGACAGGGATTCGTTAGTGTCGCGGAGATGGTAGGAGCGAGAGGAGGAGAGAGCTGCCATGGGCGGTTGCTGCATAATGCAGATATGGGGTGACAATTGGGTTGCCCGAGGGAAACGGGGCGACAATTGCATCGGTGCAAAAGACAGAGGGGAGGAGAAGGAGCACAACCGTTTGATCGACCGATATCGAATGACCGAGCTTGAGCCATGTGATGTCTAATAAAAATAAATAAATAAATAAATGAAAAACAAAAAAGAAAAAGGTAACGACATGTGATGGCTCCAGGAGCTGCCAAATATCGCTCCCAGAAAATTTGGAAAAGAAATGAGAAGAAAAAATAATAAAAAATAGCAAACGAGGTCAAATCAAAAGTGGTCTTTATGAAAATCGTTCTTCTCAATGATTATCTACAACTTTTATGAAGGGACCAAAACCAAAAGATATCATATGTACAAAACGTATTTTTGGTGGTACTCTATAGATATAAAGTACATGTATTTTTTTACTTTACATTTTTGTAATTTTTAAATATGGTAAAAATCAAAATAAAATAAAGTAAAATAAAAAATAAATGTTTGCAACTTAATCTAATTTTTGGTTTATTTAATAATTAAGAAAATAAAATAGACATATATACAGATTTAAAGTGATTATTTTCTTTGATTTTACTTCAATTTTAATCGGGATTTTTGCACAATTTATTGAAACATAAATCAAAGAAAATAAATGAAAAGGAAATAAATCGAAAAGAGTTATTTTTGTATATAAAATAATATGGTTAAAATCAATCAATATGTATAATATATAATGAGGTCCCAAAATCCAAGTTTCATACTTGAATTTCGATTCTTTTGAATTTGGTCTTGTTTTGTAGATAATTGAATGTACATTAATAGAAGTGAATAGGAGTCCATAGGAGACTGTATGAGGAGATATTCACATTTACGTCTTTTTGTCTCAAAACTAGGTTTAGATTTATTGAGCAAATATACACGTTTGCATTTTTTGCTATTTTCCTTGATTAATGTTTGTAATATATACACAATAAAGTTTATTTTATTTCGTTTGGAGCTAGTGAAAAAATAATTAAAAATAAGGGAACTTATGATAATATACATGTGATAATATGCAATGGAATTTTGACTTCTTATTTATGCAATTATGCATGCTAAAGTATGGATATTAATTATATATGCATGAATGATAAAAATGCAATTTAAATGAATAAATGCAATTAATTACTTGATAACTGAGATCTATTTTCAACTTTTAGAGTGATGAATCACGTATGAAAAAAATTGAAATGCATAAGTGAAATGATGTTAGGTTCCATACCAAGGTCATGGACAAAAGGCGAAAATGTAGCTCGACTCGACCTTTGGATTAATAATGTGACAGAACTCCTTATGAGAATTAGGGTTTGAGAACAACAGTCTCCAAGTTATGCAAGACATTGCCCAGACTCAACTCAAAATCATCTTAGATCAACCCCTCCCAAAATATTTGACATGAACATTGAATAACGGTCTCCAGTGTGTGAAGGGTATTAGCTCTTCCCATCCAAGATGCCGAACTAGCATGCAATCTCCTCCTTCAGTAACTCATCCTTGGGGAGTCATGTATTTCCTTCTAAGTTCAGGAACGTGCTAGTTTACAACGAGTGCTGGGAGAAGTCTAGAAGAAGAGGAAAAGAAGTGGAGAATGATCACTGTAGCCAACTCTCATGTAAAGCTTGGTCGATGCAGTCAAATCTCCACCAGATTTGCAGGCTAACTGAAGCTTGGACCATTGTAGTCAAATATTATTCTTTTGGTATTGACTTTTTGTTAGAATTTACAGTTGCTATGCATTGATCTTTTGTGCCCCGACGTATATAGAATCTTTTATTCCGCCCAAATCGGGGCTTAGAAAAAATTGTGCTAGTAGTCCATTCCTTATCCGAAACTTTATTTCAACTCAGTACTTCGGTCTTTTAGATGTCCACGCTACCAAATAAAAAGACACACGGTCTTCCAATACTTCATCTGAGTTGAGTCAAGTGTGCGGTGTAGAGTATAGATTAATTCCTTATCCAAGAGTCTACTTAGAATGATGCGACCATGTTATACACTAATAGTCAAGTCTAAACATTGTCATGTGAACTTGGAGAATTAAGTTTATAACACGAAGTTTCTAAAATCTTACTTCTCCAATGAAGTTCCTCTGAAAATTTAGTGGATTAAGGCCAAGTCAAGTCCATTATCGATTTTCACTCACGACTCGATTCAGAACCCGCTGACTTTTCACTTTGCATCTACATGATATGCAAATGAAATGCAGATACAAATGATTTTTTGAGTAAAAGAACGGAGGAGCCCTCTCGAGACGGGAGTCACTACACCAAAGCATTCTTTAATAAAGCATAGGGTACATCAGTTTGATAACCAGAAATTGTACAAAGCATTACAGTGGGCTAAAACATTTTCAGAGTAAAACCGCTGCCTCTTGAAAATTGTATCATTCCTACCAAGCCAAATAGCCCACAGAGCGGCAAGAGGCTTGGAGACATCATCGGAAGACCCATGACCGACCCCACGAATCGACCTCCAAAACTGATCAGCATCAAAGGCCCGAACCCATGTGAGACCCAATGACACCCAAAACCTTTGCCGACGACCTGCGATCAAAGAAGATGTGGTCTACATCCTCCAACTTGTCCTCGCATCTATCACACTTTAGATCCGTCCCACCCAGCAGTCTGCCTCTTCTCACTTTGTCACAGATACGACCTCTCCTCATACACCAAAGGAAGACCTTAACCCGTGTAGGAATCTTAGCTGCCCAAATCATCTTCACATTAGCACACAGATCCTCATCACGCTCCACCGAAGCCGCAGTAACCTTCCGATAGGCCGCCTTCACCGAGAACTTACCATAAGTCCCACTCAAAACGGTCCGGGCCTCCCGACAGCGTCCCGACAGGGGGAATCTCAGACAACATCCTCAAAACCCCTCCAACCTCTGATCCGAGAGATCCGCAAGGAACCTCGGCGCCCACGCCCCAGCTTCGACGACCTCTGCTACCCGCGCCCCCTATCTACGGCCAACGCCATCAACCGAGGGAAGCGGGAGGCCAAAGCCCCATCCCCCGTCCAGTCACCAGCCAAAAACGGAATCGGAGCCCATCCCCCAAAACCGGCCTAAGAAGCGACCGTAGCCCCAGAAGCACGGCACGAATCCGACTCCACAAGGAAGACTCATGACGCTTCCTCACTGCCACCAACTCCCCAGTAATACCATATATCTTTCTCAGCAGCTGCAAGACCGGCGAGTCGGACGACCCCCAAATGCATACCACCCACTTGGCTAACAAAGCTTTGTTCATAGCTTCCACGTCCCTAACGCCAAGGCCCCCCTCTGCAACAGGAGCAGCAAGATCCTTCCAAGCCACCAGGTGCAACCCCTTCTTTGTCTGTTTTCCATCAGACCAGAAAAAGGATCTCATCAAGGTCTCAATCTTCCTTCTAACACCAACAGGCATTAACCTCGTCGAAAAGAAAAAAGTCGGGATGGCCGAAAGAACATGCTTCAACAATGTAAGCTTCCCACCCTTGGACAGAGTGACAACCTTCCAACCGCTCCTCCATTCTGCGCAGAACACAATCCCAATCGGACTTCCTCAGCCTGCCCTCAACCAGAGGCAATCCTAGATATGTTATCGGCAGTCTCCTCGGGGGCATCCTGCCCACTCCGCCAACCCGATGCTCTCCTCGCCACCCAAACCCATTGGATAAGGACCGACTTCTGCCTGTTAATCTGCAATCCAGAGAGGCACCCAAAAACATCCACCGGCACAACTGCATTGCGGTTCTGCTCGTCTATCCCTCCCAGGAATATCAGCGTGTCCTCCGCATACTGCAACACCGGGACTGAGATGCCCCCCATTCGGAAGCCCTCGCACCAGTTTTCTTCCACTGCCCGCTCAAACAAAACCGCAAGACAATCAACAACCAACATAAAAAGCTGGGGAGCAATGGGGCAGCCCTGCCGCACCCCCCTCTGCGGTTGAAACCATCCTCCCTCAGGCCTCCCATTTACCAACACCGAGCAGGAGCTAGTAGTGACGCATCTCTTAACCCAAGCAATCCAATCTTCCGGGAAACCTCTTTTCTGCATAGCTAATCAAAGGAATCTCCAACTGACATAGTCATACGCCTTGGCGTAGTCAATCTTCCTAACTGCCCCAATTTTTTTGAGACCTCTTCCACTCTCGACAGATCTTCGAAGCGGTCACGATTCCATCCGTCATACACCGAGCCGGAATGAAGGCGGATTGGGCCGGCAAAACCACAGAGGACAAGACCCGTCTAAGTCTGCTCACCAACACCTTGGCGACAATAAGATAAATGCCATTGGAAATAGAAATCGACCTGTAGTCCCCCACCCCCACTGGGGTCTCTTTCTTCGGCAGCAAGAAAATCAACGCCATGTTAACTTTCTCAAAACCCATGTTGCCCCCCCTCCCCCCCCCCCCCGAACTCAGTCAGAACCTCCAAGATGTCCCCCTTCAGCAGATCCCAGAACTCTCTGTAGAATGATATGGAGAAGCCATCCGGTCCTGGAGCCCCGTCCGCATTCAGCTCCCAAACCGCCCTGCGCACCTCATCCTCCGTGAAATCGGCCACTAACGAATCAGCCTGGGCCCTACTCAATGGCCTCGCCCCCGACCCGACCAACCCCAGCCATCTTCCACCAACACCCTCCTCGAGGCACTCACAAAATGACCCCGCAAGGCAACCCCAATGCCCCTTTCGCCTGAAACTCTTTGCCCCCCTACCTCCATCTCATGCAAGAAGCTCCTTCTCCTCCTCCCGGATGCCACAGAATGGAAGAACCGCGTGTTGGCGTCCCCTTCCCTTGGCCATTTCTGCCTGGCCCTCTGTCGCCAATGAACCTCCTCTTTTCTGTCCTCTTGAAGGACAGTCTCAAGCCATGCTGTCCTCTCCTCCACCTCCTTCTGAGACAGCCCCCGAGCCATCATCCTGCCCGTCTAACCTGCTAATCCCAGCCTCTGCCTCAGCCCTGACGGCCCGTTGCCTCCTGGCGACATCCTTCCCATAAGTCAGCAGCAACCGCCTCAGGGACTCGAGCTTGGCCGCAAACCGCGACACTGCCGAGCCTGTCACCGCCACATTCCGCCAATGTTCGTGCACCATGTCCCGAAAACCATCCTCCAGCAGCTACTTCTTCTCAAAGCGAAAGGAGAATCGAGCCAAGCGCTCCTCACCAGAAAACCAAAGAACATGAGTGTGATCAGATAGAGTCCTCGGAAGAGCACAAGCCCTCGCCAACGGGAAAGCCTCCCCTACCTCAACCGACATCAGGAATCTGTCGAGTCTGGACCTCGCGCTCGCGTTCCTCCAAGTGTACTTGCACCCAGCCGCATCCACAACAGACAGTCCTAGAGACCGAACCACCTGCCTCATATCTGCAGATCCAGGATCAGAACCTCTGCTCCCCCCGGCCTGTCGTCCGGTAACAACGCGACATTGAAGTCACCACAGATGATCCAAATACCGTCGCCGACCTCAGGCCCAACACTCTCCAGATCCGCAACCAAGCTGCCATCCTGCCGCCGACTAGGGTGGAGCATGGGCCGGGCTCGGGCCGGGCCCAACCTAGCCCAGCCCAGGCCCATTTACCAAATCGGGCCCACGGGCCAGCCCAGGCCCGCTATTTTTTCAAGGGTTGGGCCCAAGCCCGAGCCCAGCCCGACTTATGATGGGTCGGGCCTGGGTCGGGCCGGCCCATGAATGAATCCCGCAGAAGCCCGGCGAGGAGGCAGTCGGGCTAGAGGCTTAGAGCCCCGCGCGGGCGGTGGGTCGAGCGCTGCAGGGGATGTGGAGACTGGAGAGGGGATCGCGCGGGCGCAGGGGTAGGAGATGCGGTGGGGAGGCACGGGGGGGTTGGCGCGGGCTGCGACGCAGCGCGCGAGCGGTTGGCACGGGCGGTGGGCGGCCAAGCGGGGATGTGGTGGAGACTGGAGAGGGGGAGGGAGAGGCGGCTGCCGCCTGGAGGGTGGACTGGAGAGTGGAGGCGCTTGCGGGTAGGTGGAGGGGAGGCCGAGTAGGGTGGAGCGGCCGGACCGAGCGGGGCAGGAGGTGAAGGCTGAAGCCGTAGAGAGGTGAGGGAGAGGCGGTCACGAGGGGAGTCGCGTGGGATGGGAGGGAGGGTAGCGGCGCGTACTAGGGGGAAATGAAATTAGGGCTTGGGGGGGCTCCTGCGATGGGAGTTAGGGGCGGGCCGCGAGCTCTTGGGCGGGTGGGCCGGCCGGGCCTGGATGTGGGCTTGAGGTCGGGCCGGCCCGTGGGCTAATGGGTTGGGCACATGCAAGCCCGAGCCCGGCCCGACTTTACAAATGGGCCAAAATATCAGTCCAGGCCCGCCCATTTAGGCAGCGGGCTTGAGCTTGGGTCGGGCTTGTGCGGGCCGGGCAGCGGGCTGGGTAGGGCCGGCCCGGACCCATGCTCCACCCTACCGCCGACACAGGCCATAAACATTGGTAACGCACAGACATATCCCATCGGCCCTCCGCCGCAGCCGAACAGACAAAGTGAACTGGGAGGCGGGAATCCCCAGTAGATCGAACGATCTGATCGCCAACTGGAAAGCAACCCCCTGAAGCCCCTGCTGCCTCCTTGTCAGCCATCGAGAAACCCCCCTACCTTAAGGGTGGATCATGAGATTATGGGATATACATGAATGGGATCTCTTCAATGTGGGCCAGCTGCTCTCTGATTTTACGGAATGCTTAAGCAGTTGCCTGTTTACGAGGAACGATCGTGCACCATCGGTAAGTTCTGAAATCTCTACATTGTCATTCGTGTGCACCTCTCTGACAATGATGGGTCCCATCCACCTGAACTTCAACTTGTCCATACCTTCTGCCATGAGACAAAATTCTTACGGCTGATATACTGATCATGCCAACGCTTGATTCGGTCCTTATAGATCACACTATTATCATATGCCTTATTTCTGATTTCTAGAAGCTCATTTAAGTCAATCTTTCTGCTCTACTGTCCTTCATGTGTGTTCCAGTTCACTTTCTTTAATGTCCCATTTAGATTTGTGAATTAGCTCAGCCGACAGATGACACGACTTTCCATATACCATTCAAAATGAGAGGTTCCAAGCATGGTCTTGTAAGCAGGGTCTTGTAAGCAATCTATATGCCCATAGAACTTGATCTAAGAGATAGGACCAGTTCTTCCTGTCAAGACGGACTAGCTTCTGTAAAATACCCTTCACCTCCATATTCGACACCTCTGCCATGCCATTTGACTGTGGGTGGTATGGACTAGTGACACGGTGCTCGATATTGTAGTCCTTTGTTAACTTCTTCATTTCTCTGTTGAAAAAGTGGCTACCCCATCAGAGATGATGATTTTAGGGGTCCTGAACCGTTAAATGATGTGATCTTCACGAACTTGCAGGTACTTTTGCTGTCTGCAGTTCGTGAGGGATAGCTTTCACCTACTTAGAGAGATAACTACCGCCAGTAGAATGGGCTCATAGCCATAGCTATTATGGAATGAGTCTATGAAATCCATGTCCCATGCATTGAAAACATCAACCATAATAATAGGTTGCATGGGCATTTCATCTTTGGGACCAACAATCCCTCCCATTCTCTTACATACTGGACACGACCTAGGTCAGTCGTACCACCCAATGCCGGGGAGCTGAAGCATCATTTTCTGACACTCCTGCTGAAGTTTTATGGCAATGCAATAGAGGAACCATACATGTACCCGAAGGAGTTTAAACTGGTTTATGACAACCTAGGATGGCCTGATGTTTCTCAGGACTACATCCATCTTAGGACCATCTCCTTCGTTGTAGCAGACAAAGCCGCATATTGGCTTAATAATTTGAGAAGGTTGTCACTACGTGGGCAGCATTGAAGGACATGTTTCTCAAGAAGTTCTACCATCCAGAGTAGAACTAATCAGATGAGATCGCATCTAACTTTACATAGATGTCCCATGAGCCTTTCTACGAGGCATGGGAAAGATTCAAAGAGTTGAAGTGCTTTGGATCATATTCTCTTTGGTGGCACTTATGTTCTAATGATTTGGGCTGGTTGAATCTCCCTTGGGTCGGTCTGCATCTTTTCAAACTTCTCGAGGAGCTTTTTTTTTTGAAAGAAAAAGCCTGCATCGTATAGATGTATGCCCCAAAACTGCACCATTTATCACCGAAAGTTATTACACTCCTATTACATGTACATATATTAGAAGTTTATATGTTCCCAACTCTCAGTCATCACATTGGCATACGCCACAACATCCCCATCATAGAAAACGGTCGTGGCGAAATGCCACCCTACTTCTAGCCAACTAAAGTGCCTGGATCACAACCACACACCTCGATCTCTCCTTTCTGTACCGGTCCAATCCGCCCCAATAAAATACCGAATGCTAGAGACTCCAAGTATGTGAAGTTTGGGTTTTGGATTTTTATATAGAGCATTAATGTACAATGCATATCATTTTAATGTGAAGTAAGTTTTTGTATTTTTCTACGTATTTTTATTTACAACTTTCATAACAAAGTTTATTGATTTGATGCATTAATAATAAAGAATAAAATAGATTTCAAAAGATAACTATTGGCCTATATTTTTAGGGTTTTTAGACCTTGTGGTATGTACAGTTAGCCGCGGGAGTGAATGACCTTTGAAAAGAACATGGATGCGGAATATCCACCATTGATTTTCATTGGTTAGATTAACTCATGACTAATTGACTCAAATAAAGTTAAAACTAACAACAAGATCTATGGGGGTAAGAGGAGCAACTTTACGGGGTCAAGGGGGAAATACGTTGTTTCAAAGGTCGAGGAGGTAATTGACAAAGTTATAGGGTATGTGGGGTGAAAATCCAAAAAATTGAAAGTTGAGTCGGCTATAAAAAAAGAGAAAATACCTGAGAAAAAGGAAGAAAAAAGCAAAAAAAAAATGAACGACTTATTGAAAAAAATGATTTATTTTTTTGAAAAGAAAAGCCGAAAAATGTTATCGGCTTATGTGATGTTTGTTTCCCCATCTATTGTTGTCTTATCTCAACTTGATCGATGTTATTCCGACAAGTATGGGAGAAAGGGGGAGTATTGTGTAGAGTCATAGGTTAGATTCATATTCTCCAAACCAATCGGATTGTCAGAATTTTACAACAGTTTCAGATTCTGTGGATCAGTTCAGAGTTCAAGTTTGAGGCACTCCCTAATTTGAGTGACCCAATTTCTTCGAGTTCTCCAAAGAGAGACTCATTCTCAGATGTACATGTGTGCGATCTTTTTATGTGGTCCTCATCTTTTGTTTTTGGTCTCAGAGTTTTCATTTGGTCCATAAAGACTTCAGAGTAGAGATCCTATTCCCTATGCTATGTAGGCTAAGGTTTTCATGTGGTATCGTAGGGACTCCAGAGTAGAGATCTCATTCTTTGAGCCAGTATGGGAGAGACCCAATTCTCCGACGATGAGACTTTTCAGATTCCATTCTCCAGTGATCGTGGACCTCCCGACGAGGACGTCTCCACGACTTTTTCAGTTCGACCCTTTCAGAGATGGAGCAGTTGTCCACATGATGTGGCGGGCCAAAATACTTTGACGAGAAGACTCATTTCAGTTGCAGTGACTCTAATAAGCACAATACAGAGTACATGCTCTCTGATGAGGAGATTCAATTCGACTCACACTCCAGCCCCGTTTGTTCCTCCTCATCTGCACGACATGAGAAGCAATGTTCTCGACATCAGCCGATATTGTGTTTACGTTAAGTTGATATTGTCCATAGTGTCCTATAATGTGAGTTTGAGATTTCTTTCTGTTTGTCCAAGCTGAGATTTGCATGCTCCAGCTTGATGGGGAGTGTTGGAGTATGCACCACTTATACGTAGACAGGTAAATAAATCTCTCCAAGATCCATTTACCACATCCAATGTTTAGTCCGATATCTACTAATGGTGGGACTTGGAGGGTCTATGGAGGCTATATAAGAAGCCCTATATCCCCTGTATCAAATGAGAAAGTGCAATGCAACATATGACCCTTTGAAGCCTTCTCCCGTGGTTTCATCTCGCTCCTTAGAGAGTAGGGTTCCACGTAAAATCCCGTGTTCTTCATATTGTTTTATAATTGTCTCTGATATTAGTTTCTGCATTCTTATTTTCTAACATGTTGGAGGCCTTACATCAGATGCAACGAACCTCCATGTGGCAACACTGTGTGCGATACCTTCCTCACAATAACCCGGCTCCCGCTACCCTTGTTAATTCAAGCAAATTAATGTTCAAATTAATTGATGATGTTCGTTGCAGGTCTGGATAACGAGAGCGGATAAAAACCACTTTCAATTATATTCAAGTTAATCTCGAGCGGCAAAATTTTTTTACTTGGTGGAAGTCCAAGGTCGAACTCAGGGAGGCAACTGTCTCCTTAGGTAGATTTTTAGCAAATTTTTAAATTGGTCTTTTTTCGGTTTTTTATGCGAGACATGCAAAATCAGGCCAGTTTAAACGTTAATTCAGAACGATGGTCAAATTAATTCTAAAAGTTATGAAACTTGGCCAGATGATGAAATATGATGAAATTTAGCTACCCTAATTTTTTTGAAATTTTTTTGACACAAGGTGAATTAGCTATGAATTAAAAATGAATGTAAGGTGATTTTGACTAATTTATTTTAATAAATACCAAATCACACTATTTCCAGATGTCAAAATTATCCTAGATAGATCTAAGTGTGAGGAATCCAGGAATATTAATGAACTTAAATTTTCATGTGAAATGGACCTAAGAAAAATCAATTAATCAATATGCGTGCATTTATGATGAAATTTTTATGCAAGGTGAAGCTAGTTATCCTAGATCTACTGTGATTTTTGGGGAATTTTTGGAGCTACAGAAAAATTACAATCAATTAAGAGGTGAAATTGGGCAAAATATAGCAAAAATGAACCAATTAATTAATAAAAAATTCCTCTGATATTCCAAAAATATTTCACATGTCACATAATGAGGACAATGTAAGCTACACCATGCAATTTTTAAAATTAAAAAATGAATTAAGATGAATGCCTAAATATGCGTGCAAAGACGGGGGTATAAATGCAATACAGGAATTAAAAATTGCTCAAAATAAAATATGCTGACAGGGACTATTATGCAATTACCTAGAATGCAGGGGGGATGATGCAATTTTTCCACAGACGCACGTGCTCCTCACGTGGGGTCGCTTCGCAGGGACCGAATTGTAATATCAGAAACCTTCGGGGGCCTCAGTGAAATTTGCCCAGGCCGCCCATGCAGATCACGTAGGGTGCCCTAGGCTCGGTGGACGTCGGAGGCTCGGGCGTTGGCTCGGCTGCTCTGGAGGTTCGGATCGAGGCTCGGAGAAGCTTCGGGTGATCCGAGCCTAGAGGTCGGGGAAGAGGCTCGGATCAGGGCGACGTGGCGCAATCAAGTCCGTAGGATCTCAACTGATCCAACGGTTGCGGAGTGAGGCGACGTGGCATGTCTGAGTCCGTCAGATCATCGATCGATCCAACGGTGATGGGCTCGCTCCTGCTGATGGCGACGTGGCTGATTAGTGACCGTTGGATCTAGTTTGATCCAACGGCACCTGGAGCGCAGTGAAGCGGTGACGTGGATGCGTCTGGAACGTCGGATCCTCCTGATCCTACGGCTGCGGGACGTGGGCGACGTGGCGCGATGGGGACCGTTCGATCAAAGAGATCGAACGGCCGCTATTCTTCCTTCCTCGTCCGGTCGCCGCCTCCTACGGCGGGGAAGCCTGGGCTCCGGCGAAGGGGGCCTGACTCCGCCTCGTCCTCTAGGCGTCGATGAAGCTCGCCGGAGGCTCCCAAGTAGCTGGGAAGATTCGTCGAAGCTTCGGGGGGTCTCCGGTGGTCTCAGGAGTGGTGGAGAAGCTCTGGGGCACGGTGGCGGAGGAGCTCGAAGGGAGCTCCGACGAAGTTCCGACCAATCGAAATGGATGTACCTGCAGGGGATTAGAGGATAGCCGAAGCACGCGGAACGTTCGTGGAGTTGCTGGGAATGGGATGCGAGGCCGGTGGAGCAGTGGGGGTGATAGGTCATCGAGCTCCGCCCAGGTGGCGGAGCTGGCGTCGGTGCGAAATGAAGTGCGTCATCGGAGTGAACGAAGTGTAGCGCGGAGATCAGAGCTCCGAGACGGAGCTCGGGGGATGGTTAGGAGACGGTGAGGATACGCGGAGGAGTGGAATTTAACCAGAGAAAAAAAACAAGAAAAATTAAGAAGAGATCGAAAGGGAAATGGAGGCTTCTACCTGGGAAATGGAGCTCGAAGGCGTGCTCCTGGTCGTCGCTCGAAGGTCGGTAGAGTCCCGAGCTCGTGCAGCACCTTGGAGGAGCTGCGACACGATGGAGTTGGCCGTGGATCTCGCCGGAGGTGAATCTCGGTCGTCGCTCGTCCTCACGTCAAATTGCTGTCACCAACTCGAAGGTGGGAGCTCGGAGATACTCTATGTGATGGCGGATGGGTGTGAATGTGGCCGGAGGTGTGCAATTTATAGGACAAGGGTGACGACAGGGATGGAGGGGAGGCGAAGTTCGTGGACTTCGTGGTTCGATTATGGTGGAAGTCGTGAGGAGTGAGGGGGCTGGCGATGATGAGGGAAGAATAGGCTCCATCGTGGTGGTGTTGGCGGTCGGAGAGGGTGGCAGGAGTGGGACCGAAAATAGAAAGGGGGCGAGGGGTCGGCACAGTGGAGATCGTGGGAGAGAGGCCAACCGGAGGTAGAAGACGAAGTCCTGGCCGTTGGATCTTTTGATCCAACGACGGAGAAGAAGGCGCTAAGGAGCGGGTAGGATGTAATCTGAGGCGATGCGATCGAAGCGTCAGGATGCTACCACGTGGCGTGAGGAGGAAAGGGTGCTGACGAGCGGGTGTGATTAGATCCGAGGCGCGATCAAGGGCGCTGAATGCACCACGTGTTGAGCTGCGGAAGCGACGCTAACGGACGGTTCAGATCAGATCTGAGGATGATCGAATGGCCGTGGTGTGAGGCTGGAAGATGCGGTTAGGATGAAGGGACGGAGGCGCAATCGGAGGGCGCCTAATGTGCTCCATGGCGAGAGGAGAATAAGGCGGACTTGAGTGGCTGTGATGAAGCCTTGGAGAGATCTGACGGTGAAGAGAAAGGGCATACGTAGATAGAGCTGGGCCGTTGGATTCAAAGAGAAATCCAACGGCCAGGGGGCGTGGGCGGCTAAGGCAAGGGGAGCGGGCCGCGTGGCACAATCAGAGGGCGCCACGTGGCCAGCTGTGAGTGGCTGTGAGAGAAAATGAGATTAGAGAGAGAAAGAGACCGAATTTGGAAAAATTCAAAACATGAAAGTTGTAGATCTCGATGAGATCTACAAGTTTCATGTTGACGAAAGACGGAGATGAGGTCAAATATGATACAAAAATACAGGAATACAGATATACACATATATAGTATACATAGAGGCCCAAAAACCCAACTTCTTCCCACGAGCTCCAAATTGGATGAAATTAGTCTCATTTTAAAGGTCTTTGAATGTGTATTCATCTGAAAGCGAGTAGACCTATTTTGGAGTTGGTACAAGAGAACTATGGGCTTTTTATGGTCCAGGGGTTCTAGGTCTTTATTGGGTGTTTTACAAAGGAGAACTCTGACCTTTATCCCTATATTATTAACTAAAGGTGTATATATTATAAGGGAGGTGTTGTTTTATAGGTGGATATTTTACAAGTGATTTTGGCTTCTGATTTAATGCAAATGTGAATGCTAAAATGCAAATGTTATCACTGTATGCATGAATGTTAATTATGCAATATAAGTAGAAATATGCATCTATTTACTCGAGAACAAAGTTCTATTTTCAAATTTAAGAGTGATGAATCACAGATTCATCAGATGACACCGTGGATGCCTATACCCGTCTCTTTAAAATATGGATCATTGACCAACCCTTGTATGGAGCAACTTCGTCTCTCTCCTTTTGCTCCCTCACCAACTCCCTCCTTCTCCTTCGCTTTCTCTCTCTTCTACTCTTTTACACCCCTCTCCCTTGCACGCCCCCATCAATTGCTCTCCATTCTCATATGCCTGGCAATAAAAAAATTATTTTGTTTTATTTTGGTGAAAATGAAAGTTATTTTATTTCCCCATGTTGTGGGCACTCATGCACTTAAACGCGTGCACATTCACACAAGCATGTGCATGGGCAATGGAGGAGGTGAAGAAAAGCAGTTGATGGTTGAGAAGTGGCGGATGGGAGGTAGGAAGATTTATGAGGCGATGATTATTGCAAACCCGTGATATGGAGCAATGTAGAAGACGAAATCTGTACAAGTTGTTACTCAAAGAACAAAGATGCACTAGTGACTCAATACTTTACAGGCTGTACTAGTCCCATCTACAAGTTATTGTCTTGGTTACAAGTTGTATATATTACGTCTACATGTTAGTAACCTGGTTACATATCAGAAGTATCCAAATTACTTGTTAAAAGTACGAGCAGTTCTAATTATCTAATTTATTTTCATGTTAAAAATATCATCAGTAAATTTCTCGTGGATTACATGCAAGGTTGTGATCATTTGTAAAATTTAACAACTATAAATTAAAATTGTTATAAAATTTAAGTTCTTTCGAATAGTAGCTGTGCACTTTCACACACTTCAGATATGATGTGGGAATCATGTATTGCATGTTAATGTGCATGAGTTTATTGATTGATAGTCAAGGCAATACATGTTACAATCCTTTCGACTAGAAAACTTTAGTGGGTCCGTTCGCGTGAAGGGCATAAGGAACAGTCAATGACTACACCTGACGTTAAAAGAACACTAAAATGAGGACATGTAATCGAAGAACTATATGCAACATTAATACGTTTTTTTGTTCCATAAATTTTATCATTTTTCTCTCTCCACAGAGCAGAAGTTTTACTGGAGTAGGTAATGGGCTGTTATGATCACTAGATCAGCATGGAGAAAAACTTGTGAGAACCTATCATGTTTGGACAGTCAAGTGCTTTTAAGAATTGTTGAGATAGTTGTATCTCACGGTGCCATTTATGTTTTACATTTTCTTTATGAGGAAACTTGCACATACATTGTGTGTTGAACTGCAAGTACAATATCTTGATCATGAATCTAATCCATGAAATTTTACTGATTGTTATTGAGTATAGCATTGAGTGGGCTTAATGAGGTGCATATATATATATATTTACTTTGATTTAGGAATTTTATATCAAAGTTGTCTTGCCTTGTCAAGAATAATACTTTGGGAGAAATAACATGTACAATAGGGTAAACTCAAGGAAATGCATGAGAAAAGTGATTTGGGGACCTCGGCCCCTATGTAGCCAGGATAAATCCACTTGGATTCCTACTCGATGTAATATTATAGTATGATTTGGCAGATTGGTTTCTATCAAAAATCATGTCATGTGTCGTTTGTACATGGCATGCCAAAGAGGTTTGATTTTTGTGTGGCTCATGGGCTATCCACACGAGGACTGAAAACTCCACTTTGTCCTGTTAATGGACTCTGTCTTGTCCATGCGAGAGTTAGCAATTAAGGACTATGGGGATGGCTCCTAATCCTTTGGCCACATGCCAACTTCTCTGATGATTTTTATGCTGATGCCCCTATAATTGTCCACCCAAGAGTCCCATGACTCACATCACCCTTTCCAGGAGAAGATGGTGATTTTGGGACGACTTGTTAACATTTGGATGACCTCCTATTATGTTACTGTAGGTAGCACCATCATGAACCATTCTAATAGGAGGAGATGGATGATTAGTCCCAGATCGAAAAAGTTGTAATATCTTGGTTGTTGATAGTAGCATGTTTATTTATGCACCTGTGGTTAGTGCACTCAATAGCTACTAAATGCCTCAGTTTTGTTTGTTGAAATCTGAGAAGCGGAAGCGGAATCGATAAAATAAGAAAGATAAACATGAAGAACAAGGATTTAACGTGGAACCCTACTCCCTAAGGAGCAAGATGAAATTACGGGGAAGCCCTCAAATGGGCGGATATTGTATTGAATTTCTCAATGAGTACATGGGGTGAGGGGGTCCTTATATAACCCTTCAGACATACTGGAGTTCCACCGCTCATTCATGTGGGACTAAACTTGAGTGGGGTGAGATCCAATTACCCACCTATTACATTCTCCAATACTCCCTCTCAAGCTGGAGTTGAGAAAGCTGCAACTTGCAACAAAAAGAAAGTATACAACACATCTTCACATGATACTACAAGAAGAACACATATCCGCTGATGGTAGAAGACCTCGCATGAGGACGGGTCTGCGGTTTTCAGGACATCAGAACGTATGTCTGTTATGCTTGTAGAACCGCTGCAATATCATGTCACCGGAACGTATCTCTATCGTGCTTGGAGAAGAATCGCTGCAGAAGAAGTGCCATGGAAGGCCGTATCGCGATATATCAGAGATATATCGGTATCGACAGGTGATCGATATATCGCCGATATGATCGATATCTGGTCTTGGAAGGCCATTTTCTTCATGAAATCGATTCGTTATCAACGATATGGTGTCGGTATATCGTTGACATATCTACGATATATCGTATCGACACAGTTCCGATATCGATACTGAACCGATATGACCTTCCATGAGAAGTAAAATGCGAGGTACTAGTCGGGTCGTAAAAGAAGAAGTATACGCCCTGACGAAGAAGTCGATGCTCGGTGAAGACGGATGATCGCAGTAGTAATATGGAGTGCTGGTCTGTCAATCGTGGATGCGCAGAAGTCCTGAAGAATATATCATTTTTGACTCCCCCTTTCTCTCATGCTTTTTTTGAAGCTAGAAAAAGGGGGAAGCACGTGTTGGTGCCCGCCCCAATAAATTATTTATTTAAAAAGAAAAGAGGGGGATACAGGGACGTTACAATAGCCACGAGGCTGCCAACTGCTTGAAGTGCAAGATTACATTCTCACAGTAAAAACGATGACCGGAAAATAACGCATTGTTACGGGCCAGCCATATAGCCCATAAAATCGCCGCCGGGGCAATGCACTCGGAATGTTGACGATTACACGCCCCAAGAAACGAGGACCAGAATGAGTCAAGATCTTGTAAGTCAATCCAGTTCAGATCCACCTCATTCCAGATTGACGAAGAAACTCTGCGGTGAAGAAAGAGGTGTTCGGGCGTCTCTATAGCGGTTTCACAAAGGATGCATCTGTGAGACAACTGCTCGAAAAGCCTAGCACATCGATCCCGAGTCATCAACCTTTTCCGTCTCAAGAGCCAAAGAAAGAAACCCACCCTCTTGGGAACCCCCAACAACCAAATAAGCTCGCAGTCCCGTAACAAATCCGTGGAAATGGAGGGTGGAGGCCTACATATTGCGCTGTAAGCCTTCCAAACTGAGAAAGGTGCACGGCTCCAAATCCAATGATCGGCTCCAGAGGACAGATGCCCCTTCTGGCCCACGGAATTTAACAGGCGAAGGAAATCCTCCAAGCGTTGGTCCGAAAAAGAGGTTCTGAACAACGACATGCAGTTCTCATTATCCCAACAATCCTTGACCCGAGCCTTCGGGGAGTCAACGAGAGCAAAAAGTCTTGGGAATCGGTCACAGAGAGCTCCACCGTCGGTCCAATTGGTCCTCCAAAATCTATACGTTGCACCGTCATCCAAGACGGGTCTGAACAACTCATGAAATCTCGGCATGACCTTCAAAACCCCCCTCCAAAGAGCAGACTGGTGAGGGTCACGATGCGTCGAGGACGAGCTATAGAGGGACACGTCATAAAGACATCTAATTAAACGACAACAAACACCATCATCCTTACCCTAGATTCTGCTGACCCATTTGAGCAGTAAAGCCTCATTGCTAATATCCAAGCTCTTAATCCCAAGTCTGCCCTTCTGCTTAGGCTGAATGATGGACTCCCAGTCGACAAGATGAATGCCGGGCCCCTCCCTTCCAGATTTACTCCATAAGAACCTTCTCATCAGACAGGCTCTCCATCCTTCGCCTAATCCCCACCGGCAAAGGCTGGTTCCAATGAAGAACACCAGTATCGCAACAAGAACAACTTTAATCAGAACCACCCTCCCACCATGCGAAAGCAAGACTGCCTTCCACCATGACAGCTTTTTTTCCGTCTTCTCCACCACAGGCAGCCAGTCCGAGAGCTTAAGCTTGCCGTCGGATAGAGGGAGGCCAAGGTATTGAATAGGGACAGATCTGCTAGCCGTGCGTAACCTTGCAACACAATCAACGGCTTCGTCGCTGGTCATGCCAAAGAGAACGACAATGGATTTGCTAAAGTTGATCTCCAAACCAGACATCTCGCCAAAGATCTCAAGAATGATAGCCAAGCTGCCCGCATCGATCTTGCCACCCTTCAAGAAAAGGATAGTGTCGTCCGCATATTGCAACAGTGGGATACGAATGTCCTTACACGAGTATCCCTTTATAATCTCACCGCACTGAGCCCGATCGATCATGCAATCCAGGACATCCACCACAATGATAAAAAGAAGAGGGGCAAGAGGACAACCCTGTCTGACTCCACACCGAGGTTCAAAAGAAACCCCCCTCCGGACGACCGTTGACCAGGACCTAGAGGCTCGCAGTGGTGATGCTTTTTTCATCCAAGAAGCCCATAGTTCCGGGAACCCACACCGATGGAGAGCGGACCAAAGAAAACGCCAATCGAAGGTGTCGAAAGCCTTGGTGAAATCCACCTTCCACAGAAGCGCCCTAGTTCCATTCCGCTTCCAATCAGAAATGATCTCTGAGGCCAACACAATACTATCGTCGATCTGTCGCCCATGAACGAAAACCGACTGAACGAGAGAGATCAGATGGTCAAGTACCCTACTCAAGCGAATCGCCAAAACCTTCGCCACAATCGTATAAATCCCATTGGAGATGGCAATCGGTCTGTAGCCCTCGATTCTCTCTGCCACCCCACTTTTTGGGAGTAGAAAAATCAAGGCTCTGTTAATGTACCAGTCTGAATGTAGTCTGAATGTAGTCTGAATGTAGTCTGAATGTAATCTTCAAGAATAAACATGAATTGAACTGAACCGCTAATGGATCCTGAACAAAATAAATCTTCAGAAAATAACTTCTCGAGAATCAAACAAAATGAGTCTTGAACTTCGAAAAATAGGGTTTCAAGAATATCCTAAAAACTGAAACTTGAATTTGGTGGATCTTGAACAATGGAAACTAAACTTCATGAATAAACTTCAAAATCGAACAAGAATGACCCGCTCTGATACCATGTTCAAATATGAGAAACGAAAGCGGAATCGATAAAATAAGAAAGATAAACATGAAGAACAAGGATTTAACGTGGAACCAAGGATTTAACGTGGAACCCTACTCCCTAAGGAGCGGGATGAAATCACGGGAGAAGCCCTCGAAGGGGCGAATATTCTATTGATTTTCTCAGTGAGTACATGGGGTGAGGGGCTCCTTATATAGCCCTTCAGACAGACTGAAGTCCCATTGCTCATCCATGTGGGACTAAACTTGACTGGGGTAATTGGATCTTGGTGAGATCCAATTACCCACCTATTACATTCTCTAACATTGTTTCAATATATGCTATAACTTTTTTGTATTTTTTTGTTAAAAATATGTCAGGCATTTTGATGGTTAACCATGCCGTGGTATATTTTTGATTCCTTTGTTGTGTTGGGAATTGTTCACGAAATTTTTATCTCTCCGTCGATACATCTTGGTAGGACGCAGGGGATAAGGATTCAGCCGTTAGATTTTACTCAAAGATTATTTTTAAAATGTTTTTTTGTTTCATTCTTATGCCCATTGGTTCTACAATTTCTAATTTACTTTGTTGAGCCGAATTGAAACCCTATTTCCATTTAACTATTGGAAGTACTGACACGAATGGATGATTAGAAAACTGTGAGCGAACTTAATGGTCCCATCAGTCTAGTTAGTATCATGAAAAGCAAATGATCAACAATCAATTTTTTTTGTTTGGTTAGACCTCCATCTGTGAATATATGTGGATGTCCTAGGGATGATCATGTTGGACAAATGACATGAAAGGCTTGGAGTTTAAATTTCCATGTTCGAACAGTATAAAATTTTCTAATACCATTGCATTGAAAAATAAAGAAATTCTGATACCATCCGATAGTACAGATATTAAAAAAATCCTTGCAAAGTAATTTCTTTACTTTAATAATGCATGATGCGTCTATATATCCAGAGGGATTAACAAAAATCTAACGAGTGCTATGACTTATGAATAAAGATTTATGTGTTTTGTATTATGTGACAATGAACTTAATGTCTAAAAAATCTTGATTTAGTTTTTTTGGTTTTTGTTTCTGTTCTATTGTTAACTGCTGAAATCCTTCTTGTTATTACTCTTAATGAATTGTGGATGACTGTTCTCATTGGACTGTAAAAAACACTGCTGAAAATCTTCTTGCTGTTTCCAGCACAAGCTGAGATAAATCAGCCTGGCGTTCCTGCTGTGGATGGCTTTACCCATTTCAGACATGTGCTTCTTCCCATAATTGATCAAAATCCTTATCTTTCTGAGGGAACCAAAGAGGTTTGTTTTTTTACCTTTAATTTTGACCTGTAAAATTTTCCCTCTTTTTAATATGCATCTTTTCCCTATAACCAGAATAGAAAACTGTAAACCTCATCGTTTATCAGAAAACATCTGATATTTGCTTTGGGGAGATGTAAAGTTTATATTTCCTATGTTCCGGAGAATATTTGTGGAGTTCAACATTTGCAATGAACGTTGTGTGGGTTACTTAGAGAGCAACTTGATTCTGAGCAGTCTATCCTTCTATCTTTGAAAAGAGGTCTATATCTTGAAGCCACAATATTTTTGTTTGGCATATGAAAATTTTAAGATTTCTAGACTTGAATGCATCGACTTAACTAGAGAAAAATGTCGTCTTGGCGAGATGTTTGGCAGTTACATGTAGGGATTATGATGTGGACCCTCTTGTAGACGGATGCAGGTTTTTATTGTTTAATAAATGAACAACAGAATATGCACTGCATATTTGAATAGACGACTCATGGATTGGAATGCAAAAAGATACGGATATATTCGTATATGATATACTGCACACGCTTTAAAATGGATATAGATATAGATATCATTTTAACATCTGCAAACATCCATGTCTGTGTCCGTATATCTGTTTTCATGTATAAATATAGTTGTAGATTTATTTTTAACCATATATAACATAATTTTATAGTTTCTTACACCATATTTGGTATACTTATTATGATATAAGAATATTTAGTATATTTATATCATGAGTATTTCATCCGGTATATGTATATTTAAGCTAATGAATAGAGTATTTCTAGTTCGTATACAATCATTATCCTTTTTACATCCGTATCCATTTTTTAAGGTTATGGTATTATAGTTTTTATATCCGTCAATATCCGTATTCGTATTTAAATATGGATAAGGATATGGTAACACATATCCACGTCCATATCCGTTCGTTTGCATCTCTAGTCATGGGTCCAAGCATTTGTTACTTTAGATTACATTTAAATCATTTTTGCTAATTGCTTCTGTTTTTTTTGTAACACTCGGGCTTGTTTCTTAGGCATAAAAAGTTTGAACATTGTTCTAGAGGGCAAGGCGAGGCACGATTCTTGAGCTTTGATACCATCTTCTTTGTGGACGCGAGATGATATTTGCGAAAGGTTTGAGCATTGTTATGTAGCTTTTTGGGTGATCTCTGGCCTAAAGATCAACCATGCTAAGTCTGCTTTTGTTCCCTTTGGGATGAATGTTGAGGAGATGATGAGTTACGAGGCTATATTGCAGACGCGAAAGGGTGACTGGTTGCCTATAATTGAGAGAATGGAGAAAAAGTTGGCGAGCTGGCACGCTTCTTGTCTTTCGAGAGGAGGCCTCATGATATTGTTGAAGGCGGTACTCTTGTCTGTCTCGATATACTTTTTGTCTATGCGCATGTTATCGATGGGGGTGAAGCGAGGCTAGGGGCAATTATGAGAAACATCTTATGGAGGTCCCATGGGGAGTTTCAGGCGACGTCGTTGGTGGGGTGTAAGACTTTGACGCTTAAGGAAGAGGATAGAGGGTTACAGGTTCAAAGCCTAGAAGTGATGAAGTGTGTTTTGTTGTCCAAATTGCTGACCCAAATTTGGGGCGGTGTTGCCGAATTGCTATGCACTGTGTTGCGATCAATTTATGGCACCTCTATGGATCCCACTCACAGATTGTTGCTATTCTCGGGCTATCCAACTTTTGGAGGGGATTTGCTTGATGCTACATTGAGTGACTCCTTTCATGAGGCATGTTCTTGGAGATGTAGGTCGGCTGCTCTGTGAGGGATTGCTGGGAGTTTAGAAGTTGGCTCACTATTTTTCGCTGACTTATCATTCGATTTGATGAGTTCTTTCTTACATTCGGGGCGGTGCCAGTTTATGAGAGCTTAGGTGACACCATGGATCGTTGTTCTTGGACATTTCATGGTTCGAAAGGCTTGCATGGCTTTTTACGTGACGGTGGCCTACGATCCTACAAACATGTGGAACCTTTTTTACTAACATATGGAGGTGGAAGGTCCCTCTACGTGTACGGATTTTTATGTGGTTGCTGAGAAGGGATCGATTGTTGACGGTCGAGCAAAGAGTTAGGTTTCTCCATGTAACTGACATCACATGCTAGCATTGTTTTGCGATTAAGGAGGATGTTTGACGCCTTTTCTTTGGTTGCTCGGTTGATGGTTGCACGGGAGACATGTGTGTCCTTATATGTGGAGTCCGTGTCTTGTTTGATTGGGGTGGCTTCTGGATTCTGCTCGATGTTTTAGGAAGCTGGAGGAGCCCTACTAAGGTTTGGGCGGCATCAATTTTATGGTCCATATGACTTGGACGTAATAGATCCGTATTTTGGAATGAGAGAAATATGAGGAAAATGTGACAGAGCATGCAAAAGCTCAAAGGAATTTTGGTTTTTATTTTGGTAATTTTTTACTTACGTAAATATAAATATATAGAAATTTTTGGGTAGACGACTCCTCACATCACATTCTCTTTTTTCTCAAAAATAAACAAGGTTGAATATTTAATGGAAATCCGATTAATATGTGAAGGTTCGAGTATAGTCCTACCCCTTCGGGAGTACGTATGTAGTTACGTATTTTTGATTTCTTTTTGTAGAGATAGAAAGTATTATATTGTGTACCTGTTCGTTATTTCTTTGTTTTCTCTGGACTACTCTGTACTTTACCCTTAAGGTCTCTCCCTATATAAGAGAGCCTAGGGTTACTTTGAATAATCAATCTCTCAGTTTTTCCCAACATGGTATCAGAGCCCAAACCCTAGGGCTCCATCCCTCTCCCCACCCGCCGCCCTCTCTCCTTCTCCTCTCTTTCTGCCGCCGCCTGCCCAACCCTCCCGGCGGCCTCCCTCAACGTCGCCAACCTTCCCGGCGGCCCCCAGCAGCGTCGCCAGCCCTCCCGAAGGCCCCCAGCAGCGCCGCCAACCCTCCCGGCGACCCCTAGCAGTGCTGCCAGCCCCCAGGCGGCTTCCTACTCCCGCCGCCATCACCACCCGACGGTTGTAGCCGAGCTTCCGGCGTGCCCTAGCCGATCCTAGGCGGTCCAGTACTCGTCTTTTCCTCCGAAAAGATGGATTTGAGTGCGTAACGTCTACATACGTACTCGAATCCTATGCAGTCTGTGTAGACATCTATCACTTTGTCTACAAACCCTAGTTCTTCTCCAGCGGCACTATGTCAGAGTCGAAGGTTGATATGCCCTCCATAGGCGCATTCAAAGGTCCTGCGCCAATAGTCAGGATAAACGGGTCGAATTACGAGCTCTGGGCGATGCAGTTCATGAGCCTTTTGCAGTCGAATGGTAAGAAGCATATTCTTACCGAGGATGAACCAACAGAGAAGACAGGGATATATGCCTCGTGGGAGGCTGATGACGCCTATGCAAAGGTCTGGTTGTCAGGTACATTGACGATGGAGATTGCCAACGATGTCTTCCATCAGCCCACTTCCAAGGCGATGTGGGATATCCTAGCTGCTACATATTCGCAGGTGTGAAATGAGACCAAGATGTTACAACTTCAGCATGACATATTCACGATGAAGCAGAGTGGCAGACCTCTTCACTCATTATATACATCCCTGAGAGGGATGTTTGAGAAGTTATACAGCACTATCCCGCTTACAACGACTCCTGAACAGCAGAAGACATTTCGGAATGCCACCATGGTGGGCGTTCTACTTGCGGCTCTTGATCATGAATATGATGCCGTCCGTTCTCAGATCTTAACCGATGCAGTCATTCCTCCAGTGGAGGATGTTTACAGGAGACTCAGTCGCATTACAGTCTCTTCCAGTTCTTCTACTCCACCCCCATCAGCGATGACAGTCTCGCGTGGGAGAGGTGGCCCGTCTTCAGGTCGTGGACGTGGACGTGGACCCCATGGAAGGGGTGGTCGCTTTAGTCAGCCATGTTCCTATTGTCATCGCACACGACACTTGGAGGAGACATGCTATTCTAAGCATGGGTTCCCTGCCTCGGCACGTGTTGCAGAGCACTCTCAGTCCCAGCTGTCATCTACTGCAGATAACCGTTTTGAGGAACTTGTGGCACGTCTCCGCGATATTATGCCACAATCATCTGGTGATTCGTCTGGTGGACCTTCAGATGTTGCAGCTACAACCTCTGCCAGTTTTTCTTCTGCTGCTAGTACCTCAGGTAGATCTACTGCATTTACACCGTCTCATGATATTTCTGATTGGATTATAGATTCGGGCGCCACACATCATTTTTGCCGAGGTCGAGATAGACTTGAGTCCTACAGGGACATTCCACACGGCCGCTCAGTGCAGATCGCAGATGGTACTCATTCCCCCCTTGTTGGAAAGGGGGAGGTCTTCCTATCCTCTACTATGCATCTACAGAATGTCCTACATGCTCCTGAATTCTTGATGAATCTGTTATCTATTTGTCAGATTACGAAGGATTTGCATTGTCATGCTATATTTGACCCGTCTTCTCTTATTTTTCAGGACATACTAACGGGCAGGGTGATTGGCTGTGGCTCTGAGCAGAATGGTCTATGTCGGCTGGTTCGGAATTCCTATGCCGGCGTCTCCTCTCATTCCGCCGGACCAGTTTCTCCGTACATTTGGCATCTACGTTTTGGTCACCTCCCGCTCCAGAAAATGCGCCATCTTCTACCTCAGATCTCTCCCAGTTCGTCCTTTCGCTGTGAAGCATGTCAGTTGGGAAAGCATCATTTGTCGAGCTTTCCTAGTCGTCAGGGTCGGAGCAGTAGCTCCCCATTCGAGTTGTTTCATATAGATATATGGGGTCCAAGTCGTGTACCCGATCATCAGGGGCACAGATTTTACCTAGTGGTAGTGGATGATTTCTCTCGTGTATCTTGGGTCTTTCTTTTAAAGAATAAATCTGAAGCAGGAGATGTGATCAAGAATTTAATTAATGAAGTGCAAAATGTTTTCTCTTCTACTGTCAAATATGTTCGTACAGATAATGCCCTAGAATTTTGCACACGGTCCCTTTCCCAATTTCTTTCATCGAAGGGCATTATTCAACAAACCACTTGTGTATACACATCTCAGCAGAATGGAGTGGCGGAAAGAAAGCATCGCCATCTCTTTGATATTACTCGAACTCTATTGATTCAGAGTTGTACTCCTATTTCTTTTTGGGGGGATGCCGTTCTTACTGCGTGCTATCTGGTCAACCGTATGCCATCTTCTGTTCTTGGTGAGAAAATACCTCTCTCTATCATTTTTCCTGACAAGGAATTATTCTCACTAACTCCACGTGTCTTTGGTACGGTGGCTTTTGTTCATCTTCTGTCTCCTGGACTTGACAAACTCTCTCCTAGAGCTATCAAGTGTGTTTTTGTCAGTTATTCTCGGACTCAGAAGGGCTATCGGTGTTATGATCCCATAAACAAAAAATACTTCGTTAGTGCTGATGTCACATTCTTTGAGTCTGTTATGTATTTTTCTCTTGCAGGTGACAGACTGGTTCCATCCACTACCAATGATGATGTCTATGTTCCTCCACCTCTGACTTGGAGTTCACCCGAGTCTCCTACTGTTCCTACCCCTGAGTCATCGTCACCACCACCACCTCCACCTCCTCCACGACCTCCCATACCACCTCTACCTAAATTCTATACGCGTCGGTCAGGTCCTTCTCAGGCTACATGTCAACCACCCATCACGCCTCAGGTATGTTCAGACGGCATTACCACTGACGGGTCAGATATGGTACATGTGTAGGATTCTTCATTGCAGGAGGACACCACACCATCCAATACAACATGAGATGATCTTGACATTCCTATTGCCATCCGGAAGCAGAAGCGGATATGTGCCTCCTATCCCTTTGCTTCACAGGTGTCGTTTCACCGTCTCAATGGAGACTTTCAGAGATTTGCTGCAGCATTGTCTTCCGTGGATATACCACGGACCTACCAGGATGCTATGAAGATTGATTGCTGGAGATTGGCTATGGAAGATGAGATGCGTGCATTGCGATCTCGTGGCACATGGTCTTTGGTTATTCCTCCTCATGATGCATCTATTGTGAGTTGTAAGTGGGTCTTCACAGTTAAATATAACGCAGATGACAACCTAGACAGGTACAAAGCACGCTTGATCGTGCGTGATTTTACACAAACCTATGGCGTGAACTATATGGACACTTTCTCTCCTGTGGCTCGACATTCTACCCTTCGCATTCTATTAACTGTGGCTGTGGTCCGTGATTGGAGTATATCTCAATTGGATGTCAAGAATGCCTTCTTGTATGGAGATCTGCAGGAGGAAGTCTACATGCAGCAGCCACCGGGGTTTACTGCTGAGGGGGAGAAGCATATGGTATGTAGACTTCAAAAGGCAATTTATGGCCTCAAACAGAGTCCAAGAGCGTGGTTCCAGAAGCTCTCTACTCTTATTGAACAACAGGGATTCAAGAGATCAAATGCAGATCACTCATTGTTTGTTCAGAAGTCATCGGCAGGTACGGTTGTTATCATGGTCTATGTTGATGATATTCTGGTTACAGGAGATGATATTCAGGGCATAGAAAGGGCGAAAGCATTCCTAGGCCGTCAATTCGTCACAAAGGATCTTGGAACCCTAAGATATTTTCTAGGGTTGGAATTTGCCAGGAATGCACAGGGTTTGGTGATGACCCAACAGAAGTACATTACAGATTTCTTGACTGAAACAGGCATGGCTGAATGCAAACCATCCAGTATTCCTATGGATCCAAGCATGAAGTTGTATGATGATGATACTGCTGAAGTGGATAAGAGGAGATATAGAGAAATGGTGGGTAAGCTCCTTTACATTACCATAACTCGACCTGATATTGCCTTTGCAGTAAACAAGGTGAGTCAATTTGTGGAGCAGCCAAGACAAGCTCATATGGACGCCATACACATGATACTGAGGTATCTGAAGTCTTCTCCAGGTTCAGGGCTGCTGTTTCGAAAAGGCACAGATTTGTTTATCTCGGCATGTGCAGATGCTGATTATGCAGGATGCCCTAAGGATCGAAAATCAACCTCAGGATTCGCAGTGTTTGTTGGAAACTCTCTGGTTTCTTGGAAAAACAAGAAACAAACTGTTGTGGCAAGGTCCAGTGCTGATTCCGAATATAGGGCCATGGCACAAGTCAGCACGGAAATGATGTGGGTTCGGTCAGTACTAGAGGATTTACATGTAGCTGTACCTATACCCATGCAGCTTCAGTGTGACAATGAGGCAGCCTTGTTCATTGCCAACAATCCAGCTTTTCATGAAAGAACCAAGCATATAGAGGTTGACTGCCATTGCACTAGAGACTTGATCCAGAGAGGGTTGATATCTACAACTCACGTGAGCTCAGGGGATCAGACTGCAGATGTATTCACCAAGCCGTTGCTCAGAGGACCTTTTCAGAGATGTTCATCTAAGCTGAGCATGATAGACATCTCTATGCTCCACCTTGAGGGGGAATGTAGAGATAGATAGTATTATATTGTGTACCTGTTCGTTATTTCTTTGTTTTCTCTGGACTACTCTGTACTTTACCCTTAAGGTCTCTCCGTATATAAGAGAACCTAGGGTTACTTTGAATAATCAATCTCTCAGTTTTTCCCAACACTTTTGTTGTCACATTAAACCTAGTCTCTCTTTATATAAAGAAGGCTATGCCTTTCACAACTGCATATTAAAAAATTTTCTCTTCTGCTTGGTATTCGCTACGACCCTCATAATTGCAAAAAAAATAGACGAATATGTCGTTTAGTTGAGGAGGTTGGGGTTGACTGACTCGAGTAGGACTAATCGTTCAATAACTCATCGGTCGATGTTTTTGGATAGTCTTCTATTTTTTATGCTTTTTTGAAAATCAAACTTAATCTAAGATGCTTAAAGTTTGGTTGGAATTTAAATATTTCTTATGTAAATGGATAAGAACATATGTATACGAATGATATATATATTCAAAATAATTTAAAAAAATACAAAATTGTTAAAGCTCAACTAAATCTGATTATTCATCTACTGAAGATTTCTTCAACCAGGGATCCAATCGATTGAATACCGACTATCAACTTTTGTAATCTTGATGGTTGTAGACTAGTTACATGTACCTTCTTACCATTATTTCGTTTCTCTTTTTGTATGTAATCCCTTGGTGCCTACTATTGCCTTTGTTAGCCACCACAAGCCATGCAGTCTCACGATGCATGAGTGGCATCCTCCAACCACGCCTTGGCCTTGCGCCAGGGCATCGTCAACAACCTACTTCCATTTGTGGTACCTCCATCTACCTCTTGTTCTCCTCCTTCCCCTAATTGTGGTCTTCAACCACCACGGGGCCTTGTTGCATGCCTAAGTAGCCCCGCATTACCCACATTGAAACCGCACAGTCCTAACGATTTTATAAACAATGTTCAATTCCTTTTTTGCGTTTCTTATTTTGGAGAAAAATATGGTGTAATGTCGATTCTTTTTTTGCATTATTTACTTTGTTGCATTATAGTGTCTTGCCTTACCATTGTTTGAATTACTGCGTAATGGTTTTCAAGCCCTACCATTGGTTGAGGTGCTCTGTTTGATTGACCTTTTTTTCATGGAGTTCTCTGATGGGACTCATTGTTGGCTCCATCATCTAGTGATCGTGAACTGCACTATGTATGGATATTCCCACGACATGTTTTCATGATCATGAACTCCACTATGTATGGATATTCCCATGGCACGTTTTCATGGCCGTGAACTCCACTATGTATGAATATTCCCACGACATTCTTGTTGGTCCTTCAGAGAGATGGAACAGTCTTCGATGAAGACACATTTTAGGATAGGAGTACTCCATGAGGGAGACTCATTTTGTGGATCGGATATCTCTGTGAATCACTATTCACACTCAAGTCTCTAGTTCCTCATCAGCATGGCATGAGAAACCACGTCCTTGGCAACAACCGACAACATGCATTGAGTTGATACTGTCTGTAGTGTCGTGTACTTTGTATGTGAGTGCATTCTTTTTGTTTATCCCAGCTCAAAATCATATGCTTAGCAATATGGGGAGTGTTGAAGAATGGTCTTGTGTGGGTCGTGTTTAGTCCTACATCTGGGAGTGGTGACTTTTGGTCCCATTGGTGAGGCTATATAAAGAGCCCCACACCCATTGTAATCTTTGAGAAAGCGAATAGAAAATGAGCCCTTTGAGGCGGTTCTCCCGTGGTTTCGTCCCACTCCTTATAGAGTAGGATTCCACATAAATCAAAGTCTTCATTTATTTTGTTCTTGCTTTGATTTGCTTTTACAATATTATTTTCTATAGTATTATATTTTGTGAGAGAGTGCCACGAGGGGGGTTTCTTTCAGCCACAACGAGGAGTTCGTCATGGTTTCCCATTATCATCCATGTCTGTCTTGGCTGTTGATGACTTTACTCGTATGATTTACCGTGTGGTTAACGAAGGAGTCTTTGCAGGATGCTTAAAGAGGACATCTCCGTCCAAATCTTACAACACACATATGATATTATCTTCTTCATTGAGGGAGGAAAGGATGAGGCGATGTGAATGACCGCTATAATTGACATTTTTGGTGATTTGTGGGGGCTGAGGCTCAATAAAAGCAAGTCGATTGTAGTGTCCCTTTTGGAGTCTGACTCATATGCATCTATTTGCGACGTGGAGTTGGGTATTGTGTATTTTTCTTTACTGATCCTGTATTTAGGTCTGCCCATAACCTGTGGTCGTTTGCGATTGACAGACTAGTTACCAGTTATCGAGAAGCTTGAGCAGAGGTTAGCTAGGTAGAAGGTGTCTACGCTGGCATGCGGTGGATGATTGGTGCTTGTTAAGGCAGTTTTGGTGGTGGCCAAGTTTTTCCATGTCTTCAAGATTATTATCGATTGGGGTGTGTTGTCGTGTGGGGATGATTATGTGAGGATTTTTCCTAGGTGAAAATGAACAAAACAACTTGAGGATTCATTTGATTGACTGGGATACAGTTACGCTTCCCCAAAAGAGGAGGGTGGTCTTGGTATTCCTCGCTTGGAGACTATGAATAGAGCATTGCTTTTAAAATGGCCAAATGGGTCAACCAGAATTGGGGTTACAATGAAGATTTATGTTGCATATTAATTCCTGACATCTATGGCATCCAATCCTAATGATCCTTGATACACAATGCATAATTTTTGTTTTGCTTTTTGGAAGGGTATCTACGTCTTCTTATACTGCTTTTCCACCTGGTCCTTGGAGGTGATTGCTCTTTTGCCTTTTGAATGGATGACTGGACAGATGGAGGAACATTAGCGACTCGTTTTCCATCGCTCGTTCTCACTTGTGACTAATCGTGATGCGTTGGTAGCTAAACCTTGGGTTGATGGTACATGGATGCCAACTTTCCAGTCGTATTTTTCTGACCAATGCATGAGGCGATTCATGCATATCCTGTAGATAATCAGTGGCATGAAGGAAGGGCCTATCGTTGACAGAGACCACTAGGCATGGAGAGATGTAGACATCAGTGTGCGAAGAGCTTACTAAGCCATTGATATCCATTCGAATCCTATGCTCGAAGATTTGATTCGAGACTACATATTTGTTTGGGATCTGAAAATCCCAATGTGTATAAAGATTTTTTCTTTAGTTGGTGAGGCGTGGGTGAATTTCAACCAAGGAGAGGTTGTCCAGGCTATTCCTGGGTAGTGATCATAGTTGTTCTCTTTGCAGAGGGGAAGTAGATACAATTGACCATCTTTTCTACTAGTGCGAGAAGAGTATGCAAATTTGGGATGAGTCGGGAGTTGATTGGTTTTACTCTAGGAATAGGCCATGAGATTGAAGCTGTTGCCCTTGATGAACATCATGAATGTGTCAAGGTACACAGAAGTAGGAGAGTCCATAAACTGACTCAATTTTTCGATGGCAAGAGATATATCGGTTCGAGTAATGGTAAGATACAATAATTTTCATGCCAGCCACATGTATTGACCATGATCTTTAATAGCTCCTGGCTCATAGATGCATCCATTAGGATTCATGGGTATTTGTGCTGGCTTGTACCATAGCATCCCCGTTTCCTAAAGCAGATCAGTAGCACACTTCCATTGGGAAATAACTAATCCTTGCTTGGATGTAGCTATTTCAACCCCTAGAAAGTACCTTAATGTCCACCAGTCTTTGATCACAAACTGTTTGGCTAGCTACTTCTTTTCTAATATTGCCATCATAGTCATCTTCTGTGAGGATGATATCTACATAGACAAGTATTGCCACAGTTCCTTTTTCCATTCTTTTTTGTGAACAAGGTTGCAAAAATCCAGTAGTCGGTACTCGGTCGGATGGGTCGCTGACTAAGGATTAATCGGCAGTCGTCCGACTAATCGGATTTAGTCGGGCTTTACTCGGATTTGAATTTTTTAATTATTTTAAATATATAAATCATTTTTATACATATATTTACATAGATTTTATACATTTTTATACTATCACAATGAAATAAAAGAAGTAATTGAATTTAAATAAAACATTAAACTTATTATAATAAGTTGTTCTTTTAAAAGCGCAAAAAATTAAAAAAATATGCTTTCTATAAGTAAAAATCGATCGACTAGTGTACATAGTCAGAATTAGTCAGTACTCAGTCGGCCACCCCGCTGACTAGACTAGTGGACCTACTAGTCGGGATAGTCGGGCAACTTTTATAACACTGCTTGTGAATAAAGAATGGCCTGTTGATGATCTAGTGAGACCCAGATTATTTAGTACTTATGATAATCTCTGAAACCGAACGTGGGGGCTCAGCTTGAGTCCATATATAGCTTCATGTAGTTGCAAACCATATGACACTCCCCTTGAGCCTCAAACTCGGGAAGTTGCGGCATGTATACAATCTCTGGAATGTCTCCATATAGAAGGGCATTCTTGACACCAAGCTGATGCAAGGACCAATCAAGCTATTCTGCAACTACCATGAGAATCCGTACTATGGAGAGACAGGTGACAATGGATCATTACCTTTACAACACTTAGAGAAGTAATAAAAAATATACAAATAACTCATTTTAATCAACCTAACAGAATCTATATGCTCTACCAATGTTGCAGAAATTGACAGTCGAGACTCGGTCGGTGGGGTCACTGACTAAGGATTAATCCATAGTCGGGCGACTAAATCGGATTTAGTCGGCCATCAGTCGATTTTGAATTAACTATTTTAAATATATAAATCATTTTATGCATATAATCTTATATATTTGCATAGGTTTATACATTTTCTATACTATCATAATTGTTGGAGCCAATAATGCTCTATTGTGTTATTTCATAGAGCCCTAGGGTCTCTTATATAGAGAGAAAACGCTTGGGTAAATTACATAGACATACATGAGATAAATAAGAAATACATAACGGTACATCATAACTTAAACCTCTACACTCCCCCTTAAGATGGAGCATAGATATCAATCATGCTCAGCTTGGAAGAACATCTCTGGAAAGGTCCTCTGAGCAATGGCTTGGTAAATATATCAGCAATCTGGTCTTCTGAACTGACGTGTGAAGTGGAAATCAAGCCCTTCTGGATCATGTCCCTAGTGTAGTGACAATCTACCTCGATGTGCTTTGTTCTTTCATGAAAAGCTGGATTATTGGCATTAAGCAATGCTGGCTGGTTGTCACATTGAAGCTGCATGGGTAAAGAGACATTTACATTCAAATCCTCCAAGACCCCTCGAACCCACATCATTTCTGTGCTTGCTTGTGCCATGGCTCTATACTCGGATTCAGTACTGGATCTCGCCACAACAGTTTGTTTCTTGCTTTTCCAAGAAACCAAAGAGCTTCCTATGAAGATAGCAAATCCTGACGTAGACTTACGATCCTTTGGACACCCTGCATAGTCTGCGTCTGCACAAGCGGAAATAGACAGATCTGTATCTTTTCCAAATAACAAACCTGTGCCTGGGGAAGCCTTCAGGTATCTCAATATCATATACAGGGCCTCCATATGAACCTGCCTAGGCTGCTCCATAAATTGACTCACCCGGTTTACTGCAAAGGCAATATCCGGTCGATTTATGGTGATGTATAGAAGCTTACCCACCATCTCTCTGTATCTTCTTTTGTCCACTTCTTCAGTATCATTGTCGTAAAGCCTCATACTTGGGTCCATAGGAGTGCTCGACGGTCTGCATCCAACCATTCATGTTTCAACTAGCAAGTCTGTGACATATTTTCTTTGGGTCATTACCATTCCTTGTGCATTTCTCGCAAACTCTATCCCCAGAAAGTATCGTATCGTGCCTAGATCCTTTGTAATAAACTGACTTCCCAAAAGAGATTTAGTCATCTCGATTCCCTGAGCATCATCACCTGTGACCAGAATATCATCTACATATACCATGACAACAACCGTACCTCTGGGAGTCTTCTGGATAAACAATGAGTGATCCGCATTTGATCTTTTGAACCCCTGTCGTTCAATCAGCTGGGAAAGCTTCTGGAACCATGCCCTCGGACTTTGTTTAAGGCCATAGATAGCCTTATGAAGTCTACACACCATCTGAGTCTCCCCCTCAGCAGCAAAACCCGGTGGCTGCTGCATGTAGACTTCCTCCTGTAGATCACCATACAAAAATGCATTTTTGACATCAAGTTGGAAATTAGTCCAATCACGTACCACAACAACATATAGTAGAATGCGAAGAGTCAAGTGTCGAGCCACTGGTGAAAATGTATCCAAATAATCTACCCCATATGTTTGGGTGAAGCCTCGTGCGACAAGTCCGGCCTTGTACCGATCTAGACGCCCATCTGCGTTATATTTAACTGTAAACACCCACTTGCTACTCACCACAGAAGCACCAGGAGGAATGGGAACTAGGGACCAAGTCCCTCGAGACTGTAAGGCACGCTTCTCCTCTTCCATGGCTAAACGCCAGCAATCAATCTTCATGGCCTCTTGATAAGATCGTGGGATCTCAATCGATGAGACACCAGCTGCAAACCTCTAGAAATCACCAGTAAGTCGATGAAAGGACACATGAGACGCAAGAGGATAGGATGCACATTGCCTCTTCTGCTTCCTATGAGCAATAGGATGACCAAGATCCTGTGCTGATGTTGAGGCGTATTTCCGAGGGTTTAAGTACCCGATTTTTATATCGGATAGTCGTTGAGAACCCACAAAAATAAATTTCGAACAAATAAATTACCGGACTTAACTATATTATGCACTAAGCAAAGTATATGGTAAGTCAGGGTCGAATCCACAGGGACAGGAAGATTCTACACGTTATAAAAATACGTTTATAAGTTTGCAAAATGTTTGAATAACAAAAACGGAGATGAAATTTGGAGAAGACAATAGTGCAGGTCGGTAAGTGCTGATCGCTCCCCTACTATGCGGCAACTTCCAAATGGACTCGTACGCGCTAACTCTTCGCGAAATTGGATATCCCGGCGAGGTGAGTTGGATGCGAATACAACCGCGAATCGAGCTCAAACCTTGTGTCACGTCCCGGTTCTCCAAGAGTCGAGGGTAATTACCGTTAGATATGGATCGTCGCGATAGTTTTGACGAATTCCTGCACGAAAGAAAAGATAACAAAATAAGACAGATATAAAAATATAAAGTAATAAAATAAAAGCGAAATAAAAATATGATGATCGATGGCTCGGGAGGAAGCCTCTGGAGTCGGATTCACGGAGGGATCGAGGAATTGATGGTTGGCGGACGTCTATGGTGTTGGATAGTTTTTAACGACACTTGGGGTGGAGCCTCAGGAGTCGGATTCACTGAGGGTCCAAATGCACAAGTCGACGAGATCACTTCGACACTTCGTCGATAATAAAATGGATGGCTAGTTATGGTGGTGGATTTTTGTTGGATGACAGAATAGGTTGGGAGCGGATTTGGTTGGCAAGAATGATGACGGAATGATCGAATGGGAAAATGCTTCAGGACTCTATGGAATACTCCGATGCTCCCTTTCAAAGCCCACTCCCTGAGGTTTATATACATTCGAAAGTGACCATTTCCAGCCGAGTTGCGTCCCTCAAATTAGGAGATGCATCTCTTCATGTCAACGTTAATGCATTCATGCCTTTTTACAAGGGCGCCAATTTGAAGCACCTTTTCACTTCATCGTTCAAAGTTTATTTTTTTATTTTTTATTTTTTTTAACTTTTGGCATATGTATCTTTGACCATCCCACGGATGGATGGTGCTCATCCATCCAATTATTCCAACAACAATAATTCTCAGCCACTTATTAGTTGTATTAATTATTCAAGTAATTCCAACGTATAGGTTTAAGTTTGTAGTGGCTTGATTTCTTTTAGGATATTGCAAATATGATATTTATTTGGGTTTTAGGGTTTTTTATTGTAGATGTATTAAATAATCAATTACCATAATGTGTATTATCCTATTGGTAGAATAACATGGATCACAAGAGGTAATCGAGGAAGATGAGTTTCTTTATAATTTTACTGATTATAAATATCCTATTGCTCATTTTATGCTCTCTCCATCGGGGCATAAATCAGAATGGATCGAAGAGTAGTAGGTGACTTACTTGTAAGTGGACTAATGGATGCAAGCAATCTAATATGCATAATGGTTGTAATACCACTCCCTTGAATTATTATACATCATAGAAAATATGATTTATTTTATGGAATGGGTTGGTATTGACATAGTTATATAATGAATCGGAGATTCATCAGCTGACTGGCGGATCCTCCCCCTGTAACAAAGATTCCTGCACCGGTGCATTATCTAACCCATCATTAGCGATAACATCGGAGCATACCTGAGGCGTGCTGGATGGTTGACGTGTAGCATGAGCAGGCCCTGACCGTCTTGTGTAGAACTTAGGGAATGGTGGAATGGACGGATATGGAGGTGGTGGTGGTGGTGTAGTGGACTCAGATTGACCCAGACTTGGAGGTAGGGGAACATAGACATTATCATCCGTAGATGTAGAGGAAGCCAAGCGGTCACATGCAGGGGAGAAGTACTAATTGGCTCAAAAAATGTAACATCAGCACTCTCATAGTACTTGTCGTGAATAGGATCATAGCAACGATATCCTTTTTGTGTCCGTGAGTAGCCCACAAAACGCACTTAACAGCTCTAGGAGAGAGCTTGTCAAGTCCTGGAGACAAGCGGTGAACAAAGGCGACAGTTCCAAAGACACGAGAGGTAAGTTAAAACAAGTGCTTATCAGAAAAGAGAACAGATATTGGAGCCTTTTCCCCAAGAGCGGTAGAAGGCATACGATTGACCAGATAGCACGCTGTAAGTACAACATCTCCCCAAAAAGCTAGTGGTGCACAACTTTGAATAAGTAGTGTGCGAGCAATATCAAGAAAGTGTCGATGTTTCCTCTCTGCGACACCATTTTGTTGAGAGGTGTAAGCACATGTAGTTTGGTGGATAATGCCCTTAGAGGAAAGAAACTGAGCAAGAGACCGAGTGCAGAATTCTAATGCATTATCCGTGCATACATATTTAGTAGTAAAAGAAAAAACATTATGCACTTCATTGATAAGATTTTTAATAACACTTACTGCTTCAGATTTATTTTTAAGAAGAAAAGTCCAAGAAACACAAGAGAAATCATCAACCACAACAAGATAAAACCTGTGACCCTGATGATCCGGGACACGACTAAGACCCCAAATATCAATACGAAATAACTCAAACGGGGAGCGACTGCTTCGACCCTGACGACTAGGAAAGCTAGAACGATGGTGCTTACCTAACTGACACGCTTTACAACGAAAAGTAGAATTCGGAGAGATCTGTGGCAGGAGGTGACACATCTTCTGGAGCAGAAGGTGACCAAAGCGAAGGTGCCATGTGTACGGAGAAACAGATCCCTGAGAGTGTAGCGAGACGCCAACGTAGGAGTTCCGTACAAGACGATAGAGGCCATTGTGCTCAGAACCACAGCCAATCACCCTGCCCGTTAGTATGTCCTGAAAAATGACAGAAGATGGGTCAACTATAGCGCGACAGTGCAAATCTTTTGTAATCTGACTAATTGATAATAAATTCATGGAAAACTCTGGTGCATGTAGAACATTCTGTAAGTGCATGGAGGGCAATAAGAATGTCTCCCCCAGATCCACAATAGGGGAATGAGTGCCATCAGCTATGAGCACTGAACAATCAAACTGAATATCCCTGTAGGACTGCATCATATCTCGATCACGACAGAGATGATGGGTGGCTCCAGAGTCAATAATCCAACCTGAGAGATCGTGGTTATGACAAAAGGCAGAAGTACTACCTGAGGTACTGACAGTAGCAGATGTAGTAGCGGCCGCAGAAGCCGCAACGTCAGATGTATCAGCACCCTCCGATGATGACTGTGGCCAGTGTTGCAGAAGACGGTATTCGGTATTCAGTCGGAGGGCTCACTGAATAGAGAATAATCGGTATTCAGGCGACTATTCAGAATTATTCGATTTTGTATTTTTTAATATAAAAATTATTTATAATACATATATTCTTATGTTTTTATACATATATGGTCATTATTTAACATGAATCCAAAATAAAAGTACCAATCAATATAATAGACATATAGAATTTGACATTTGTGGTGATATCGTGGTAAAATGTAACCCATAAATATTGAAAATTGAAAATAAAAAAAATATGAAGAGTCAAACTCCAGTCGGCCTCATAGTCGGGCCAGTCGGCCGAATAGTCGATCGACTATTCGGTCGGGCCGACTATTGCCCGACTGGAGGTCTGTTCAGTCGGGTACCCCACCGCACCGCATAGTCGGACCGACTATTCGGGATAGTCGGCCGACTATTGTAACACTGACTGTGGCATAATGTCACGAAGCCGTGCCACTAGCTCCTCGAACCTGTGATCTGGAGTAGATGCTGACGAAGCCTGAACATGATCAACGACACGTGCAGAAGGAGGAAATCCATGATTGGAATAGCATGTATCCTCTGAATGACCAGTGCAACGACAGAATGAGCACGTTGAACGCACACGACCTCCTCGGCCACGTCCGCCACCTCTTCGGCCACGAAATGAAGACGAACTACCTCGTCCTCTAGAGACCGCCATTGTCGAAGGAGGTGGAGTCGCCGCACTGGAGGGAACAGAGATACGACTGAGCCTCCTGTAGACTTCCTCCATCGGAGGATTAGTGGCATCGACGAGGATCTGAGAGCGGGTTGCCTCGTACTCCGGATCAAGGGCAGCAAGTAAAACACCCACCATAGTGGCATTGCGGAACGTCTTCTGCTGTTCGGGGGTGGCTGTGAGCGGGATGGTGCTATACAATTTCTCGAACATCCCACGTAGGGACGTGTACAGAGAATGAAGAGGACGTCCATTTTGCTTCGTGGTAAAAATATCATGCTGAATCTTCGTCTCGTTCCTCACTTGAGAATATGTAGTAGCCAGAATATCCCACATCGCCTTGGCGGTGGGTTGATGGAGGACGTCATTGGCGGTCTCCAAGGTGAGCGTCCCCAACAGCCAGACCTTGGCATACGCGTCATCAGCCTCCCATGAGGCATATATCCCTGTCTTCTCTGCCCGCTCGTCTTCGGTAAGAATATGCTTCTTACCACATGACTTTATAAAACTCAGGAACTACATAGCCCAGAGTTCGTAGTTCGTCCCGTCCATTTTGACTATTGGTGCCGAACCTTTAAAGGCACCTATGGAGGGCATATCAGTTCTGACATATCGCCGGAGAAGAAGACCTAGGGATGATAGACAGAAGAATTGGCGTCTACAAAGACCCTTTGGGATTCAAGTGCATATGTAGACTTTATGCACTTGAACCCATCGTTGAGTCGACGTCGATCGGAGAAGAAGGGCCGCGAGTGGCGGCTGGAGAGGGCTGGAGTGGGGCCTCGGCGGCTTGAGGAGGTGGCGGCCGAAGAGGCGGCGACCGAACGGGAGGGGGGGGGGGCGGGTGGAGAAACAAAACCCTAGATTAGGGTTTTGGCTCTGATACCATGTTGGAGCCAATAATACTCTATTGTGTTATTCCATAGAGCCCTAGGGTCTCTTATATAGAGAGAAAACCCTTGGGTAAATTACATAGACGTACATGAGATAAATAAGAAATACGTAACGGTACGTCATAACTTAAACCTTTACAATAATGAAAGTAATTGATTTTAAATATAACGTTAAGCATATTAAAATAAGTTTGCTTTTAAAAAAACAGAAAAATAAAAAAGCTCTATGTAAAAGTCAGTCAAGTAGTCGACCCGATTAGTCGGGTTGATCGACTAATGGCTGATTAGGCTTAGTCGAGTCGGCTATGCCCCGCCCCCGAACCGGCTAGTCAGCCTAGTCGGCTAACTTTTACAACAGTGTGCTCTATAATATGCATCAATGAAGTGCACAATTGCAATAGAAGCATAAAATACTCAAGTCTATCCAGATCCTTATCAATACATTATTAATACTAATTGAGTAATAATTATTTAATATTAATGTAGTAGCATGTACTGTGTGCTGATTTTTCTGATCAATTTTTAAGTTGTTTCATCTTCATCATTAAAGGGGGAGGTCCCCTCCTTTTCACCCCTTGTTCAAAAACGGTGGTCTTGTTGCTCGGTCAGCTAGCCTTGTGGTGGGAAGTCAAAGGGAAGCAAGTCTGCGCCTTTTACCGAGGTTCGAAGACAACGCTCCAGAAACAAAATTATAAATCATAGTATGTTTTTTACTAGAGTAGCTATACAAACAAAATCTTGAACAAATCAACATTGAAAAGTAAACATAATAAAAAAATACATTTCAATCTTCTTCCTTCACCAAAACAAGCAGATATTGATGATGCCACATTGAAATCAACACATATTTAATGATATTCAATTGTTATGTAGGGAAATTTGCACCGAAATCCTCTAATTTCGACCGATATGACACGATACACTAATATCTTGTTGATATACCAATCGTTATCCTAAAAAAGGATTACCACCCACACGTTGTTACTGATATATCATTAATAAATCGATGGCATATCACGATATTTTATCTCATGCATAAGAGTGATTAATCAATCGATTTCAGCCAGTAACAAAAATGACCAATCATGTCATAAAAAGTGATCAGTCAAGTGTTAGCCTGTAACCAAAAGTAGTCAAACATGCTGAAAATTGATCGATCGAGTTTTAATCAGTTCCCAAAGGTGATATATCATGTTTGGAGCTATTTATACAAAAAATAACTTTTGACTTTATGATATGGTCTTATATGATCATGTATGCATGTAGGCACATCAAGAAGTTTTTATAATTCATTACAAATGGAAAATACATCTACGCTTCATAGTGAGATAGATGGTACATAGCATACTTGACGTTGGAAGAGTTCTTTTATGTGAATGTTTGGGGCGGTTTCATCCGCGTAGATCAAGGTCATATCAAAATATGTGTGACCTGGTTTGTTGTAGGGGCTTTGTAGAAAGCATCTTCCAATGTGCCAATACCCCTTATTGGGTTCGGTAATGTTTTTCCATTTCCCCTATTTTTAATAAATTTGGGGCAGATCCCTGCGCGTGTTTCCTCCTTCCCTTGCTTAAAAAAAGTAGATCTTGGTCTTTGCTTAGGATGCTTGGGTTTGATATATTTGTCAATTATGCACAGATACAATAATATGAGTGCTATCGATAATTGCATGTCATTATTAAAGCACATGCTTGGGATGGAAAGTACTTGTTAGAGTATGTAAAAGATGGGTAATTGAATCTCTTCAGGATCCAATTACCCTATTCTCTTTATTAGTCCCGCATCATCTATAAGTAGGACTCTGGTCTGTTTGTGGGGCTATATAAGAAGCCCCATACCCCTTGTGTTCATTAAGATAGTCACAATAGAAGATCCGTCCTTTTGAGGCATTCTCCCATAGTTTGATCTTGCTCCTCATGGAGATTCCACACAAAATTTGAGCATTCCACTTTTATGTTTATGTTCTTGTTTTGATTATCGATTCGCTTCTGCATTATTAATTATCAAAATGGTATTAGAGCAAGTCAGTTTGGGAGATTCAATTCTAGGTTCAAGTTTGATTATCATTTAAGTTGCTCAAGTTTTGAAGATCATTATTAGTATCATGTTCTGCAGATTTTGTTATCCAAGGATTATTCTGCGCATGTGAGGGAGTTTTGACGATCACGCCATCATCGAGCTCGAAAGGAATTAGCTTTTTTTCTGAGTTCCGAACAATGGACGACGTCAATGCTATCACGATAGCCACTGACCAATCGACTTTCCCCTCCAGCTAACAAACCAAATCCAAGTGTCATCTCCTCTCACCATGCATGATCTTCAGGTGGCACCAATGGCCCAAAGCAAAGAAAACGAAGGGTTCGGGATCTCTAAACCCTAGCATCCTCACACCAACCTCCATGCACCTTGCGTGCCAACCTCCAACCACCCTGTACGTCAACCTCTAGGCACCCCATCTCCCTCGTATTGGCAGAACCTCTTCTGACAACTGGAGAAGGTCATCCATCTCAAACCTCAAGGGGTCGCAACACCCTCCAATGGTGGTGTCACCTCTTCATGCTCCAGGTTACGCTACGACGGCACTAGGATGACCTACGATTGAGTGACCGCTCGCTTTAGGCCTCCACCTCTTTCAATGCTCGTAGGTTGCGCATCTCAAGGCTCCTTAGGCATGCATCCTACGCGATCTCATGAGCAACGACACCTTTGCGTTCTCATGGCCGCATATCGCCAATCCCGACGACCACGATGACGCTCATACGACTGCAACCTTGCTGAGATACCATACACGCCCTCAACCAACCACCGTTGGTAATGGGTTCTCTATAGGGGAGACCTAGAGTCGATGATGAAAAGGCCCCCTCCCCTTTGTTCTTGTTAGTAATATATGTTTACGGTTCTATTTTATTCATTGTAATCCTTTCAGGGATACATATGTATTTTTCCCAGTATTGAGCTCTTTAGGGTTTCATCCTATATAAGGACCCCTAGATGGCCAGACCTCCAGAATAAAGCAAGCAATTTATTCTCTCATCGTTTTCAACATGGTATTAGAGTAGTGGTCCTAGATCGGTGTTCTAACCTAAAATCCCATCACCACCACCAGCCCTAAACCATCACCACCCTCGCGAGGGGCCTCCTCTACATCTCTAGTCCCCTCGCGTGACCCAAAGCAGGAGCATCGTGCCTTATGGCACCCTGCCGCGCCTCCGTCGGGGCTCTTGCAAGTGATCGAGGCAACGGTTGACCTCCCCTTTAATCTCGCGACACAACTAAGGTTGTAGGGCAAGAGATCAAGACGAATCGGACCTTGCATATGCTGTAGGGCATCATTGATCCTCCACTACGTCTCTATCCCTTTGCAGCCAACAACTACTACTGCGAAGAGCCCTATCAAGCTTCTCCTACGACAACAGTGTCGCCAACACCTACTGTGCCGCTGCCCACCAGTTCCTACTGCATCGCCGTCCTATCAGGATTCTCCTGACGAAGGCATCACTAACTCCCTAGCTTCGATTCTAGGGTCTTTGATGCCCACTGTGATGGCGCCAAAGATCTAATAAAGCATCACAAGCCCTGTTGCGGACGTCAAGCTTGCAAAAGTCGGCCGACTAGGCCGACTAGTCGAGTCGCGGGGGTAGCCGACTCGACTATGCCTAGTCGGCCCTTAGTCGGTCCACCCGACTAGTCGGCTTAGTCGGCCGACTTTTACAACAACCTTTTTTATTTTTTTTGTTTTTCACTTTTTTTAAAGCAAACATATTATAATATGCTTAATGTTATATTTAAGGTCAATTACTTCTTTTGTTTCGTCATGATGTCATATAAAATGCACAAATATATGTATATACATACAAACATATGTATAAAAAACTGATTTATATATTTAAAATAATTAAAAAACTCAAAACCGACTAATTCCGACTAGTCGCCCGACTGCCGACTAATCCTTAGTAGGTGACCCCGCCGACCGAGTACCGACTACTGTTTTCTGCAACCTTGGTGGACGTTACCCCCTCAACTTGCAACCAAAGTAGTTCTCCTGCCACCATTCTGGCAACTTGCGGATCTCCGAAGGCTACCAAATCCACTGTTAATGTACTCTTAGTACTCCTATGTGCTTGATCAGGACTCAGAATCACTCTTAGATCACCTTTTTCTTGACCTGCGCGATCACCATGGCATCTACAGAGCCTAAGCCGGTGTACTCAACTTCTTCTGTGATGGTACATGGCACGTCTATCAAACTGAAGGGTTCCGAGAACTATGTACTTTGGTCTCGCTCGTTCAAAGTGTTTATTGATGATCATCGTAAGAACTATGTTCTTACTAAGAATCCTCCCAAGGAGACGGACAAGGACTATGAAACCTGATATGTGGACAACTGCCAAGTGATTACTTGGATGGCCAACAACGTCAATCCTAATATAGCATATAATCTTCTCTACAAGGAGACGACAAAGGCAATGTGGGAGAATCTTGAGAATACCTACTCTCAAAAGACAACCAAGTCCAGACTCTCAGATATCTACACACGGATCTGGTATGCAAATCAGTGAGATACATCCTTGGTTGAGTCCTATAAACTCCTCACATGCTTGTTTGAGGAGCTTCTTATCTTTCAGCCTGCTTGCTGTGACAAACAGATAGGAGAACACTCGGAGTGGCAAGTGTATCGCTTCTTGTCAGGATTACACTCGCGATACAAGCCTGTGAAGGATCAATTTCTAATTGTTGCTGCACTGCCTACCCTTGAGACCATCTTTGGTCGGCTACATGAACTTGAATCTCCTTCACCGCCTCTATCTACAGAGACTACAACGCATTTTGCTAGAGGATGAGCCAACTACCAGGAGACCACGGTCATGACTTCGGCCGTAGTCGTGGTCGTGGGTCTGGATGAGGATGTGATTCAGGACACAGACGTGGACGTGATCCTATTACTGCCTGCTATCCAGCCTGTACACACTGTGGATGCTAGAATAATCTGTTTGAACATGTTGGGCAAAGTTTGGCATCTCCTAATGCCAACAATGCCTATGAGATAGCCTCATACGAAGGCATATATGTTACTGCAGAGACCTCACATGATCAACCATTTGGTGATGGTCAGACGGTTTTTACTACATCTAAGTATGCTCGTCTTCGTCAGCTACGACATAACACTATCAGTGACTCTAGTGCTTCTGCTCCTACTGCTAGTCTGGCTACTACTTCATGTACAATTGCCAACTTTACCTCTGCATTTAGCCCTACATGGATTATTGATTCAGGTGCCTCAACTAATCCGACAGGAGAAGGTAGTCTTCTCACCTCTTCACAGCCATCTTCCTTTGTGAAGGCTGTTCGTGTTGCCAATGGAGCTTATTCACCTATTACTACTGTGGACACTATGGAGTTTTCCTCCAAACTCCGGCTTACTGGAGTTCACTGCACTCCTGCCTTTCCACTTAGTCTCTTATCTATTCACAGGTTACGCATGGCATAGAAGACCATATTGATATCGAGATCGTATTGGTCCGTCCGGAAAAGGATATATCGAGATATATCGACGATATATTGACAATATCAGTGGAAATGTCGGAAATGGCTCAAAAATGACATTTTTGTCATTTTTTCAGAAATTAAGATCATCTAAGATATTAAAACAATAAATAACCTACAAATACACACTTATATCACACATATCAGACATTTATACCCCATATATTGCACATACCAATCATTTCGAACTTATCAATGTTAATGTTGATTCATGACTTATAGATGTTGGATATGGAATTCGTCCAAGTTCTTAGAACACTAAACAACTTATAAATATACTCTTAGATCACACATATCGATCATCTATGACCCGTATATCACACATATCAATCATATCAAACATATCAATTGTACTGTTAATTGTTGACCTATAGATATTGGAAATGGAGTTTGTTCAAGTTCTTAAAAACTAAATAACTTACAAATATACTCTTATATTACACATATCGATCATTTATGAACCTTATATCGCATATATCGATCATATCGAACGTATCGTTGTTACTGTTGATTGCTAACTTGTGGATATTCAAAATTTCATCCATCCAAGTTCTTATAACACTAAATAACTTACAAATATACACTTATAGCGCACATATCGATCATCAATGACCCTATATCTATCATATTGAGCATATCCTTGTTAATGTTGATTGTTGACTTATAGAAAATGGAGTTCATCCAAGATTTATATCGCATCACATATTATGTATAAACACAATGTTTGAGCTATTTCTGGGACCAAGCAAACAAAGCGCATAATAGCATTTTTTAGAAGAGGCATAATTCATAATAATTTTTTTCGAAGGAGAAAGAAGATGAACTAAAATTGATTGGACACCCCAAAGTGAAGAACCACTTTATGCACCTCCTATCGCAAAATAAGTAGTGAAATCAAGCTTACAAGGGTATTATTCATCAATATATAGATATCGACGAAATTTTGACATCAGTGATATCTGGGAATTTTTGTACTGAATCCAACCATTTTGATCGATATGGACCGATATGGCGATATATCACCGATATATCGGTCATATATCACTGATATCTTGGCAAATTTATATGCACCTTAATATCGATATCCCATTCCTCTCGATACTGATATATTGACGATATATCGTGATATGGCCTTCTCTGGTGCATGGAGCTTAACTGTCGAGTTATTTTTGATGAGTTCTGTTGTTATTGTCAGGACATCTGGACGAGACAGATTTTTGGTGGGGGACATGAGAAGAATGGTCTCTATTATCTTTTTATTCCATCTGACTCTGGTTTTACAGGCGCTATGTCAATTGCTGAAGATCCTCTTCTTTGGCACCTTCGCCTCAGTCGTCTATCTCCCAAAGTCCTTGTTAACGCATACATTAACAGTAGTATCTGTACCTTTCTTTATTTTGTTTTCCTCTTAGTATGCTTTATGTAATTTACCCATAGGCTCCTCTCCTATATAAGAGAGCCTAGGGTTCATGGAATAAACATCTCATTCACGTTTCCCAACATGGTATCAGAGCGACGATCCTAGACCGGAGTTCTCGAAACCCTAACCCTACCCCACCACACCCGCCGGCCTCTCTCTCTCTCTCGGCGCCGCCAACCTCAGCCGATCGGAGGTCTCCTTCTCCGATCTGCGGTGCTCCTGCGCGCCTCGCGCATCGCGCGTGTCTTGCGCCACTCGCGCTTAGTGCCTCTAGCGCCTAGCGCCTCTCGCGCATCTCGCGCACAGCGCCTCTCGCGCTTAGTGCCTCTCGTGCCTAGCGCGCCTCTCGCGCATCTTCTCTGCGCTCCTGTGCGCACTCCTACGCGCTTTACAGCGCGCTCTCTTCAGCGCATCTGCGCGCTGTGCAACAGCGTGCGCTAGGGCACGAGATAGCGCCTGCAACAGGAAGCAAGCCAGTACATCACCTGCGCCTGGGCAGGTTCTAGTGCACACCTGTGCACCTCCAGTTGCCTACGCGCGTCATCTCCAAGCGCGCGTCATCTCCTGTGCACCTGCGCGTGAAGGCTACATACCGCGTGTGCATACTGTGTGCGTGCGGATCGTAGCACGCGCAAATTCATGGGGATAGTTGCTTGAGGTCTACACATGCAACTAATCCCGTCCATGTCATTGTAGACAAAGATTATCTCTTGTCATTCGCTCCAGTCTTCCGTCTCCAGTATGTCAGAAAGCAAGGCAGATATCCCGTCTATTGGCGCATTTCGTGGTCCAGCGCCCATTGTCAAGATGGATGGTACGAACTATGAGCTGTGGGCAATGCAGTTCATGAGTATGATGAAGTCTACAGGTAAGAAGCACATTCTTACCGAGCCCGAGCCTGCAGAGAAGACTGGAGTTCATGCCTCATGGGAGGCCGATGATGCATATGCCAATGTGTGGCTATCTGGCACATTGGCTATTGAAATCGCCAATGACATTCTACATCAACCCACAACCAAAGACATGTGGGATATCCTGGCAGCGACATATTCTCAGGCGAAGAACGAAACGAAGATCCTGCAACTACAACATGATATATTCACAATAAAGCAGAACGGCCGTCCTTTACATTCTCTCTATACATCATTGAGAGGGATGTTCGAGAAGCTTTATAGCTTCATGCCTCTTACCGCCACGTCAGAACAACAGAAGACATACAGGAATGCGATGATGGTGGGTGTGTTTCTCGCTGCACTTGATCCAGAGTATGAGGCAGCACGTTCACAGATTTTGGCGGACTCGACTATTCCTCCCATGGAGGAAGCTTTTCACAGATTGAGTAGGATCACAGTGCCTTCTGCAGCTGCGAGTCAGAATCCCTCAGCTATGGCGGCCAACAGAGGCCGCGGTTTTCATTACCAGGGCCGTGGACGTACTCCTCGTGGAAGGGGTGGCCGCACTAGGCCAACATGCTCATATTGTCACCGAGTCGGACATACTGAAGACACATGCTACTCGAAGCATGGATTCCCTGCATCTGTACGAGCCGCTGAGCAGATAGAGCCCCCATCTGCTGCTACACTGGATCAACGATTTGATGATCTAGTTGCCCACCTCAGGGGCATTATCCCACCATCCGGTCCAGCACCGACTACAGAGAGTCATACTGATGCTGCTGCTTCTGCCTCTGCCTCTACTAGTACTTCAGGTAGTACACTTGCACTCCACAGTAGTAGATCTGATACATTGCCGTGGATCATGGACTCGGGCGCTACACATCATCTATGTGGCGACCAGAGTCTACTTACAGGATACACTCGGATTCCTCCAGGACGGACAATAGTGATTGCCAATGGCACCCACTCCCCTATCACGGGTCAGGGGGAGATTAGATTGACATCTTTTATGCAGCTCAAGAATGTCCTACATGCACCGCATTTTTCTATGAATCTATTGTCAATTAGTTAGATTATGAAGGATCTCCATTGTCGAGCTATTTTTGATCCATCTTCTTTGATTTTTCAGGACATCCGTACGGGCAACGTGATTGGTCATGGCTATGAGCAAGGAGGCCTTTATCGACTGAACCAGACCCCATTTGCTGGAACCACATCTTCTCCTGCTGGACAAGTATCTCCTCTCCTGTGGCATCTGCGCTTTGGTCATTTACCGCTTCAGAAGTTGCGTCTAGTTCTACCCTATGGTCTCTCTCACACACCTATCCAGTGTGAGGCATGTCAGTTGGGAAAGCATCACAGGTCGTCTTTTCCCAGTAGTCAAGGTCGGAGTAGTAACTCCAAGTTTGAGTTGTTTCATGTCGATGTCTGGGGTCCGAGTCGTGTTCCCGATCATCAGGGACACAGGTTTTATATTGTATTTGTGGATGATTTCTCTAGAGCGTCATGGGTCTTTCTAATGAAAAATAAATCTGAAGCAGGAAATATTATTATCCACTTTCTTAATGAAATTCAAAATGTTTTTTCCACATCTGTCAAGATTGTGAGAAGTGATAATGCCTTAGAGTTGTGCACCAACATTCTAGCAAATTACTACTCCTCAAAAGGAATTATTCACCAAACATCTTGTGCTCATACGTCTCAACAGAATGGGGTTGCTGAAAGAAAACACCGTCACCTTCTTGATGTCACAAGGTCACTTCTTATTCAGAGTCATGTTCCGTACTCCTACTGGGGTGATGCAGTCCTTACTGCATGTTACCTAATCAACCGTATGCCTTCGTCTGTCTTGAATGAACAGATTCCTTTTTCACTCATTTACCCTGACAAGGATTTGTTCATTCTTACCCCTCGTGTGTTTGGGTCAGTCGCATTTGTCCATCAGTTGTCGCCTGGTACTGACAAGCTCTCTCCTAGGGCTGTCAAGTGCGTCTTTGTGGGGTACTCCAGAACTCAAAAGGGGTACAAGTGTTTTGATCCTGTGCGTCGGCGGTATATGATCAGTGCAGATGTTACATTTTTTGAATCTATTATGTATTTTTCAGAATCTGGAAACATGCAGCTACCACCTATATCTCCTGATGCCGTATTCATGGCACCACCACCACCATTGCCACAAACAACACCACCGTCACCGCCACCGCCACCACCACCGCCACCACCACCGCCATGGCTAGTATCCCCGCTACCATTCCATTACACCCGCATGCCTCCTCCAGCTCAGGGTCCTGAGCCGTCAACTAGCTCGCCTATGGTATGTAATGAAAATATTAATGTTGATGGATCTGACGACATTTCTCAGCAGGATGCATTACAGGGGCATGGTGATAACACAGATGATTTGGATGTTCCAATTGCTCTACGCAAGCCGAAGAGAAGTTGTGCCAAATATCCATTATCAGTAGCTGTGTCTTTTGAGAGGCTATCTGGAGACTTCAGGACGTTTGCATTGGCACTTTCAGCTACAGACATTCCACGGAATCATCATGATGCTTTGCAGGATGCTAGATGGCGGCTAGCAATGGAAGAAGAGATGGCGGCACTTCAGTATAGAGGAACCTGGAGTTTGGTTCCTATACCTCCAGATGTCAGCCCGATGAGTTGCAAATGGGTGTTTACAGTTAAGCACAATGCAGATGGTTCCATTGACAGGTACAAGGCACGCCTGGTTGCACGGGGCTTCACACAGACGTATGGGGTAGATTACCTTGACACATTCTCCCCTGTGGCGCGTCATTCCACTCTACGGATCCTGTTATCAGTTGCAGTTGCTCGAGACTGGCCGCTCCATCAGTTGGACGTGAAGAATGCATTTCTATATGGAGATTTGCAGGAGGAAGTATATATGCAACAACCACCTGGTTTTGCTATTGAGGGGGAGTGTTCCAAGGTATGCAGGCTGCATAAGGCTATATATGGCCTAAAGCAGAGTCCCAGAGCATGGTTTCAGAAGCTCTCGGATCTCTTCGAGAAACAAGGATACACCAATGCTGATCATTCCTTGTTTGTACAGAAAACAGTGAGAGGTATCATTGTCATTATGGTTTATGTTGATGACATCTTGATTACAGGAGATGATGAGAAGGGCATAAGGCAGGCGAAAGGAATGCTGGGTAGTGAGTTTGTCACTAAGGATCTTGGGGTCCTTAGATACTTTCTGGGGCTTGAATTTGCCAGAAATTCCTATGGGCTAGTCATGTCACAAAGGAAATATGTTACTGATCTGTTGAGTGAAACAAGTATGCTCGAGTATCGGTCTGCTACGACACCCATGGACCCCAGCATGAAGCTTTATGAAGATAACACAGAGGAGGTGGACATGAGAAGATATAGAGAACTGGTAGGCAAACTGTTATATGTCACGATCACTAGGCCAGATATATTATTTGCAGTGAGCCGTGTGAGCCAGTTCATGGAGCAACCACGCCAGGTACATATGGATGCAATACATATGATACTTAGATATCTCAAATCTTCTCCAGGTGCAGGTCTGCTATTCAAGAAAGGAAAGGGGATTTCTATCTCAGCATGCGCAGATGCAGACTATGCAGGATGTCCCAAGGATAGGAAGTCCACCTCAGGGTATGCTGTCTATGTTGGAGATGCCCTAGTCTCATGGAGGAGCAAGAAACAAACTGTGGTAGCTAGATCTAGTGCTGAATCCGAATATAGGGTTATGGCCCAGGCTACTACAGAGATGATGTGGGTGAAAGCGGTGCTGACAGATTTATGTTTAGATGTACCACTTCCTATGAACTTGGAATGTGATAATCATGCTGCTTTGTTTATTGCAAACAATCCTGCATTCCATGAGCGGACCAAGCATATTGAGGTGGATTGTCACTTCATACGTGATATGATTCAGAAAGGATTCATTGCCACATCTCATGTTACTTCAGAGAACCAGACTGCAGACATATTCACCAAGGCATTGTTACGAGGTCCATTTCAGAAGTGTGCTTCCAAGCTGAGCATGATTGATATCTATGCTCCATCTTGAGGGGGAGTGTTAACGCATACATTAACAGTAGTATCTGTACCTTTCTTTATTTTGTTTTCCTCTTAGTATGCTTTATGTAATTTACCCATAGGCTCCTCTCCTATATAAGAGAGCCTAGGGTTCATGGAATAAACATCTCATTCACGTTTCCCAACAGTCCTCTCTTTAATGCTCCCTGAACTTTCTATGCTCAAGCCTTTTGAGTGCTAGGCGTGTCAGTTTGAGAAACATCATCGAGCATCTTTCTTTGCTTGTACCGAGCCTTGTCGCGAAACTCCTTTTTCTTTAGTCCATTGTGATATTTGGGGATCTTGTTCGGTCCGTACTCTGAGTGGACACAAGTATTTTGTCATTTTTATTGATGATTATAGTAGATCATCTTGGGTATATCTTTAAAAGAATGTTCGGAGATTAATAATATTGTCAAAAATTTCTTTCATTATGTCAAGAATATTTTCTCCTATGGTACACAAATTTTTCGTTCATATCTTGGAATTTACCCAACATGACCTGACAAACTTCTTTGCTTCTCAGGGCACCATTCGCTAAACCTCATGTCCATATACTTCCCAGCAAAACAAAGTAGCAGGGAGAAAACTCAGACATCTTCTAAATATTGCATGCTCCCTCACACAAACAAAAGTTCCTAAAACCTATTGGGAGGATGCTATACTTACCGCTGTCCATTTTATAAAAAAGAGTCCCCTCCGCTTCCCTACATGGCTCCACCCCAGTCTCTCTGCTCTATCCAACCGAGTCCCTTTTTCCTCTACCTGTGAAATTTTTTTATTGTGTGGCATTTGTTCATAATTTTCACGCTACATACAAACTATCTCCCTGTGCAATCAAACGTGTGTTCGTAGGTCACTCTCGTACTAAAAAAGGCAACAAATGCTATGACCCTTCTGGACATCATTATTATATCTTTGCAGATGTAACCTTTCTGAGCAGATCGGTTTCTTTACTCAATTTGTTATTGACATTCCCCTAGATCTCCATCCTCCACCCATTGTCTATAGGCGCAAACAAACATCTCCACCACCTGATGTCCATCTACCTATTCCTTTTTTGAGGATAATACTCCTTCAAGGTCCCCTCCATTGCTGTCCTGGATAGTCCTCAGGAGCTTCCCTTTGCTCTACGTAGAACCAAGAGGTAATGTACTTTTCATCCCATGTCTAATTTCACCTCTACTGCCAGTTTATCATCCTCTGACAGAAGATATGCAGATGCTCTCATGACTATTTCTATTCCAAGAGACCACCATAGTGCTTTTGCAAGATTCAGGATGATGCCAGGCAATGGATGATGAGATGGATGTACTTACTTCCAGAGGGACATGTGATCTGGTTCAATGTCCCAAGGGGACAAGACGTGTGGCATGTAGATAGGGTTGGGCATGGGCCGGGCTCGGGCCGGGTTCGCCTTGGCCCGGCCCAAGCCCATTTTAGAATATGGGCTAACGGGTCGGTCCTAGGCCCATTTTATTTTCAAAAATTAGGCCCAAGCCCAAACCCGGCCCAAACAAAATGGGTCGGGTTCGGGTCGGGCCGGCCCTATTTAACACCTATGTATACCAATATCATGTATTCCATTCTTCTTGCATTTGTGTGGTTTTTTTCTTATGCATGTGTGCATGTTTAAAACTATAAAGCATGCTAACTAATTTGTGATTTTAACATTAGTTGTATGTTGGAAATACAAATATGGTAAAAATATGGTGACTTAAACCACCATTCAATTCAACATTACATATTCTATTGTAGATGCGGGCACTATGATCCAATACAGATTGGTTACTTACAGTTGTACATGTTGTAACACTTGAGGACACAGATTCCATTCTTGCATATTAATGTAATAATCTTGTATATTAATGTAATAATATCCTCAATCCACTGATGGATATGATTATTAATGCGTCTAAGCATTTATTATATGCTCGAATAAGGATATTAAGTTAGAACATGGTATTTGGAATGAACATCAATATAATTGATATAATTATACCGTACTAGATATGTATATACTTGCTTTAGAATGGGTCGGGCTATCGGGCTAACGGGTTTGGGCCTTCTCAGGCCCAAACCCGGCCCGATAATCAATATGGGCTCATTTTAAGGCCCACGACCCGCCCATTAAATTTCGAGTTCGGGTTTGGGTCGGGTTATACGGGTCGGGTTTTGGGCCGGGTCGGGCCGGCCCAGCCCAATGCCCAACCCTACATGTAGATGGGTATTCACAACCAAACAGTCGTCAGACGGTTCCATTGACAGATTAAAATCTCGTCTTATGGCCACATATTTTACACAGATTTATGGGATGGATTACTTTGAAACATTCTCATCGGTTGTACGAATGTGCTATATAAGAACCATTCTTTTTATAGCAGCCAACAAGGCATGGCCTATCTTCCAGCTCGATGTGAAAAACACTTTTCTATATGGGGATCTCGATGCATCATATGGGTTATAAAGTCGAGGGAGAGTATATATGTCGACTTCACAAGGTAATATATGGTATGAAGAAGAGCCCAGGGGCGTGGTTTGACGGATTTACTGCAGAAATTAACACTCTCAGCTTTCAGAGAATAACCTCTGACAATTCAATATTTGTCAGAAGAAGAACAACTGGTACTATTACACGTGTGGTTTATGTAGATGATATGGTTGTCACAGGAGATGATGATGGGTTACTAGAGACCAAGTCCTTTCTCCAGGAGGTGTTTGTCACCAAGGACCTTGGTCCACTATGCTATTTCTTGGGCATAGAAGTACTACGCACTACAGAGGAACTTCATCTCTCACAAAGGAAATACTATGTGAATATCCTCACTGAAGCAGGATTATGTAGGTGCAAGCCATCTGGTATTCTTGTAGATCTGAAGAAACACTCAACATCATCTGATCCTGTCTTCGAAGATGTCACTCGATACAGAAGCATGGGAGGCAAGCTTCTATATTTCGTTGTCACCAAACCAGATATTTCCTATACAGTAAGCATAGCAAGCCAACACATGGAGCATCCTTGTTATAATCACTGACAGGATGCCCTCCATATTCTACGATACTTGGAGGAATCACCAGGACAAGGCCTCTTTTATGGGGCAAACGGCTACACCAATGTTATCGCCTATGTTGATACTTGGAGGAATCACCAGAGGATCGTCGCTCCACCAATGGATATGCTATGATGGTTGGAGGAAACCTTGTTACTTGGAGAAGCAAGAAACGAACTGTTGTATCCAGGTCTAGTGTAGAGGCACAATACATGATAATGGCCCAGGCCACCTGTGAGATCACGCGTCTATTGTCTTTTCTACAAGAACTCGACATTTATGTCACCATTCATATACCACTATACTACGACAACAAATCTGCTACATACATTGCCACGAATCATGTAATTCATAAGCGAACCAAGCATATAGAGATTGATTGTCATTTTGTTCGTGACGTCATATGGATTGGGAAGATTACAACTCCTCACATCACAACTGATATTCAACTTGCAAATGTATTCACAAAGGCTTTACCCAAGAAGCGTCTCTCGTAGATAATTTCTAAGTTGGGTATCACTGATAGATATGCTCCAACTTGAGGGGGAGTGTTAGTAATATATATTTACGGTTCTGTTTTATTCATTGTAATCCCTTCAGGGATGCGTATGTATTTTCCCAATATTGAGCTCTATAGGATTTCATCCTATATAAGGACCCTTAGACTTTCAGAATAAAGCAAACAATTTATTCTCTCATCATTTTCAACCGTTCCTTTATGTTGCAATTCGTTGACCTACGTGGGCCATATAAAAAAATAGGGGAAGATTTTAGGCCCATGATGGACTGTAATTAAACAAAAAAGAAAAAGAAAAAGTGAGGGAAAGGGATTATTGGCCCAAATAGGATTCTAACATATACCAAAAAAAGAAAGGGGGAAGTATTTGGACCTAATTTGGACCACACGCGCATTATTAAAAAATATTGATTAGAAAAAGAGAGAAGGAAAGGAACATGACTTATGAAAAAAATGAAAAACCAAAAAAAGAGAGAACAAATGCATGTTTAATGTTTTTTTTCTCCCAACTTGATTCTTTATGTTTTTATTTTGACAAGTATGGGAGAAAGGGGGAGCAGGAGCAATGCACATTCTTCTAGCTGAGATGTATCTATGTGATTTCTATTAAGTCCATCATCTTCTACTCGCGACTCCTCATAAGCGATCTCACCTCCAAGGTCCCTATATAAGCATACCGACTACAGGTCCCCACAAGATATGAGAGAGTCTATTCTCAAGGTTCACGTATGGGAGATGCTCAACTCTAGAGATCTGCATATGAAAGACGACCACTCTGCTTTTGGTGTTTGACAGCGACACGACATCAACTACTTCAGATGGACGATCGACATTCCAGACTACTATGCATACCCGCCATCTTCCTGAGGATCGACAACTTCCGCACATGTCTCCTTCTCATGTGACTACTCTCTGCGCTGGACTAAGCGACTCTATTCCCAGCACGACTTGGTCGTCGCATCGATTCTATGACTTGTATGTCCTGATCATCGCTGACCCATCCTCATCAAAGATCTTCTCCTAGCAACGACTACTCTGAACGAGTCTCATCATGTTTCTCTCATATGTATGGAGTGAAGATGACTTGTATATATTTTCTTTTGTTGCAAAATGCAGCTTTCTTAGCTCCAGCTTGAGGGGGAGTGTTAGAGTATGTAAAGTCGGGTCATTAGATTTCTCAAGTATTCAATTACTATGTTCTCTTGTTCAGTTCCATGTCATCTTTAAATGGGACTCCGGTCTATTTGTGGGGCTATATAAGAAGCCTCATACCCCTGAATCATTTAGAGATTTATAATAGAAGATCCGACCCTTTGAGGCGTTCTCCCGTAGTTTCGTCTTGCTCCTCACAGAGTAGGGTTCCACGTAAAATATGAGCGATCCACTTTTATGTTTATGTTCTTGTTCTGATTATCAACTCACTTTCACATTATTTATTTCAACAGTACTAACACAAGCGTACTCCTACTTGGCAATGAAGGAGCATGACAAATATAAAACAACAACAAAGATTTTTCCCACGATTAAGTAGGGTCGACTATATGGATTTTCTGCCTCCATTTCTATTTCGGGTCATTCTCGAGCTTAAATTCAAATAACTAAGATCCCTTCGGATAGTCTCAATACAACACTTCTTGGGCCTTCCTCGTCCTATCTTAACCAACTCAAGATCCCAAATCTTGCATTTTCTATCTTGTGCATCAACCGATCTCCTTTGCAAATGGCCAAACCATGTTAAGCGGTTTTTTCTCATCGTATCCTCTATCGAAGCTATATCAACTTTCCTTCTGATTGCATCTTTCCAAATCCGATCTTTTCGTGTATGATCACACATCCACCTTAGCATTTTTGTTTTTGCCATTGTCATTCTCTTCACATATCTATGGTTCACATGCCAACATTTTGATTAGCATAACATAATACTTTCCTTTGACTTTGAAAGGGATTTTCTTATGACAAAGAATAATAGGAACTCCTTTCTATTTTAGCCAACTTACATGTATTTTGAGTAACATCCCCATCAATTTCCCCATCTTGTTGCGAAATAGATCCCAGGTATTTAAAAGAATCTTTCGTTTGAATGTTATCATCTCCAACCTTCACCTTGAGTCATTCACCGTTGTTTCCATCAAATGTGCACTCCATATATTCAGTCTCAGCCCTACTCGAGATGATAAACTCGTACGGATTTTATCAATATTTTTAAAATACATGTTAAGAACTTTGTACTCTTTCGGGAATCAAGCATATGTGATATCTTTAGGCCCATGACCTTCCTCGACTGGCACACTTAGCGTGAATTACAAAGTTAGGAGGTTACTACTCAAATCTCAGTCATTCCTCACATCCAGATTATACCACGAGAGGAATTATGCACTGGTAAATACTCAACCTTAAAACCTGGAGGTGTCTGCATGTCGTTTTCATCCTGGTTTCGCACGCTTTGCATTTCCGGTTGACATAATGACAGATAATCATTTAAGTCTTCCAACTATGAGAGGACATTTTTATACCGAGTCTAGCAATATGTGAACAAGTAACAATATAGTCCACATGTCGCATTTAGCTGGAAGTATGCCTACAATCTTTTTAACTTCCTTCCATCTTTTTAACTATGTCATCTACGTAAAATTCTATTGTAAATACTCATTTATTGTCAATATAGTATCACTATGATTCTACACAGATAAGATTTTTTTATTAAAAAATGGACGATGCCCAATTACATCGACAAAAATGGAACTTGGGGCATATATGGTGAGGGCAATCCACATGTTGGCGAAGAGAAATACATCTGCTTGAAGGCGGATAATATGGCACCAACTAGAAAGGGGGAAGAACCACCACGAAGGTAGGGACATGACTTGGCATTATTGACAGTAAACCGACATTCCTTGCTCATATATCATGATCAACCTCCATGTCTTAGCATCTACCCTTAGGTGGTGTTTGGTTGGTGGGTTATCCAGGGGTGGATAATCCGGTTTTGTGTTTGTGTGTTTGGTTGGTGGGTTAAGGGTTGGGAGGGTTTGTGTGATGTGATTGTATTGGAATTTGAAAAAGTTGATAGTTATTATGGTATGATTGTATTGAAATTTGAAAAAGTGGGTAGTTGTTGTGATGTGATTGTATTGAAGATTGGAATAGTGAGTAGAAGTTGAGTATTTTATGATTTTTAGATGATATGATGGTATAATATATAATTTTTTTGATGGGAATGGAGTGGGCCCCACTAGTGGGTTAAAAGGGAGGGTTTTGGGTGATTACCCACCCAAAGTGGGGGGTAACCCCCCAACCGAACATGGCCTTAGGGCCTGTTTGGTTACTGGGTTGGAGTGGGTTGGGGTAACCTGATGTGAATAGTAGCTGTTTGGGATGGTTATGAGGGTTGGAGAGGGTTGGAATAAGGAATGTGATGTGACTATGATTTGTGATGGAATTCCAACCCAAGAATACAGAGGGGTAAATCGGATTATCTCGGGGTAACCCGGTTACCACATGTGATTGCTATAACTTCCGGTGCACCTAGAATTTTCAGAACTCCCACTTTAGCACACCAAGATTCGAATCGTCGTCTTCTATATATGTCACTGACTTATGCCTATCAAGGGAGCTGCAGTTGGTTTGCCGAGCGACTTTTCTCTTGCTAAAATTTGATCGGTCAACTAAATGTTTATTGCCACAGTATCAGAGATGCAATGCTGGTAAAAAAACAGGATAAAACTAGTACTAAAATTGAATGTACACGGTTTTCAAATCTGCTTTCCAAGATGGCGAAACTTGTTGAGAATACTGCTTCTAGATAATTTCATTTAAGTCATGATATCTGCCTATGCTATCATCGAAATAAGGGCATTTTTCACTCAGTTTTCACTCAATCAACAACCTTGTGAATATATGTGCTAATGTGATTATGGATTGAAATAATTCTATATTCTCCAAAGGCATGAGGCATCTTTGATTTGTCATTTTCATTTTCTATCACTGAAATAGGACCAAATTTGCAATAAATTAGCAACCTTGTGAATAAATATGCCAATATGATTATGGATCGAAACAATTTTATATTCTCTAAACGCATGAGGCATCTTTGATTTGTCGTTCTCATGAATTTTCAATTAAAGTGGTTATTTTTTGCTAAAAGAAGGAAATGTGTATACCTTGTCGTGTAAGAATGATGCACTACATTCTTGGTATGTCAGATCATGTTTTTAACTTTAAAGATCATTCATTTGAGCTACAGTGAGCTTGCTGCGTATTTTGTGCCTCATATGTTGTTTGATCTATTAGAAAAAATGTATATATGTATATCCAATTATCAGAGATCTTAGGAACTGATATCACTAAATTTGATATTTTCTTGTATGGTAGGCTGCTGCAACTACCACTGCCCTCGCCAAAAAGTATGGAGCTGATATCACAGTTGTTGGTATTGCTTCCACTTTCCTTTGCATTTCTGTCTTCATATATTTTTGAGTGCACAAATTGGTAGCATCCAAAAATATTGCAAAACTGACGTATCCATGGCAAAATTATGAATCCTAAATCCGGGACCCAATCTTTCTTGCAGTTATCGATGAAAAACCTAAGGAGTCAATACCTGAACATGATGCTCGTCTGTCGTCAATCCGGTGGCACCTTTCGGAAGGTCTGCTTCTAGCTGTAACTGTATCTGATGAAAAACAGGTCGCTTTGGCTTATCAGAAAGCATGTTGTTTTTATCGTTAGAGAATTATTAAGTTGCATCATCACCTCGTGGCCAGGTGGTTTCAAAGAATTCAAGTTGATGGAGCGGCTTGGTGAAGGAAAAAGGCCGACGGCGATTATCGGAGAAGTTGCAGATGAAATGAACTTGGACTTGGTGGTACTGCCAATGGAGGCCATTCATTCCAATCACGTCGATGGAAATCTGCTTGCGGAGTTCATTCCCTGCCCCGTGCTTTTGCTGCCACTCTAGGACAATTCATTTCTTCCTGTCTGGGCTCACAAGCGAGTTGGAGATGGCCGGAGAGAGTTCATGCGTGTCAACGTATTGAGAATATTCAGGTAAGGGGAAAGAGCCGTTTCTTCGAGTTACTTGTGTTATATTCTTCAAATGACTGGTTCACTTGGCCTCTTTGTTTAAATTTTGCTCAATGCCTGCTCAAATCATTTCAAAAAGTTTATCAGTCCCTGTTGTAATCTGAACATTGTTTTGATTGCGACTCATTTGATGTAAAATCTGGACACCCCAATTTTGGAATATGTCTGGAGCCTGAGTGTTGTAGCCAAAAGGAAGCTATGTAGTTTGTTATCGAGGGACTATGCTGCTAACATTGTTTGACTCCCACTTTACGATGTTAAGTAGGTCTTTATCGATTATGGATGGATATGAAAAATGTGTTATCATATCTTTGAAAATGAATATGAGTATAAAACTATTATCAAAATATGTATAAAATAAATATGATTTCGGATCAGATATGAAGACATTCATCCTTACCTAAATACGCTTATTCCTTATGTATTTAAATAGAGTCAATTCCTCTAAGTCTCTCTCAATATACATTTCGAAAATTTGCAATTACAGATACGCTCCGATCTTTTTTGCAGCAATAGTTATGCATGTATATTCTTACAAAATTCACATTTATATCTTTTTTTAATTACACTTACACGCCTATTTTACCTTAACAGAAGGGAAGAACTATGAATATTGCAAGAATACAGGGATACGAGTGTTATTGCAAGAAAATATGAGTAAAACTATAATTGCAGAATTTTTGGCGAGGCACAAGTGTAAGAACCCTGAAATAAAATTTTTGACCATAATATTACCGGAGGCGATTATCGTTTATAATTCTGTTTTGGAAAATTTGAAAAAGTTTATAGTGGAGCACAATTAATTCCTGCAAATGTATTTGAGATGCGTATTTTTTTGTTATATATAGAGAGTTGTCGGTATAAGGTTTTGATAATGAATATATTCCATAAATTTGTAGCAAATAACCCTGACCTCCGCCTCCGCCTGCACCTCCGCCTCCATCCGCACCTCCACCTTTGCCCACACCCCCGCCTCTCGACCTCCACCTCCGCCTGCACCTCCGCATCAAATTCCTAGGGCTCCGTAAGTGCAGTCTCCACGGTGCGCCCTTCGCCAGTGCATTGAGGACGACAGTGCGCCCCTGCACACCGTGCCAGTGCACTGAGTATGACAGTGCGCCCTCGCGCACTCCCTTCGCCAGGGCATCGAGGACGACAATGTTCACCCCTTGTCAGTGCGGCCCCACCTGCAAGTGCGGCCCCAAGCGATCATACGCCCACTAGCACCTGTGCTTCCTCTGGGTTGAGATCGTACGCCGACACACCTTCATCGGTGCCCAACACATCAGGAAGGTGGCACACCATCCTTTTGGTGTTTGTTTTGGAGTGCCTACCAAGTATTCAGGTTTTTTTCCCCACTCATTTTTATGCTTGGGGAGCAACATTATGTTGGATCTATAAGAAGGAGAGCTTCCTAGATATGTACTTCAGGCATCCAGCCACCCGCTACCTGACATTCTGAAAGCTCGCCTAGAAGGGTCCTATTGTGTCCATTCTGGGATTTTCATTGTTGTCCGGATGGTAGAGATGTAGCAAAGGATTAACACATTTGATATCTCATCTCAAAAGAGTACATCTCTCTAGTGAAGAGCGTTGCACCTTGTTGCAAGAAGCTCTTCAAAAAGACTGTGACTTATTTCTTGTTGTGGATGAGACCTTGACGGTCCTTGATCCTTGGTTATGTGGGAGGTGTATGAATATACAAGCAAGGAGCCATGCATGTCATCATGATGATGGTATAGCTCAGGTCGCCAAGGAGTTTGGAGAGATTGAAAGTCGTCTTGTTGGCATCATTAAGCCTCTCAAGATGAGTCTTGAGATATCTACTGCTAGGTAGGGACTTGTCCTTGATGATGAGCTTCTCGATTAGGTTTCTAAAGTACTTATCTTGACAGTGAAGAGCATCCCTCTTAGTTAATGACTTGCCTTTTCTCAAGCTTTAAATACATCTCTTTATAAAGTGATTGCTGAATCAAGATCTGTTTCTGCTTGGATTATGTCGTTGCTTTTTCCACGTTGTACTTTGCAGATGTTTCGTCCTCAAAACATACATGATTGTAGGTCTGGCAACATGAAGTCAATGCAACAACATCTTATCCTCAACTCACTCTCTACCCGAGGAGAAGCTGGTGGTGCTGCTAAGCTTGTGGATCAGGTGTTGAACGCTCATGTGCTTGTGGGTTTGGACTATGACAGTGGCTGCTCTAAAGAGGGAGAGAAGAAATTAAATCCCAACATTAGGCAATGCCTTCATAAGGTTGATGATGGCCATTTTACAACGACAGTTAAAGATTTGTCTTCATCTGGTGTAGCACCTTTCAATGGATACACCTTTAGGGATTTGAAGGTGAAACACCTCTGCAATCCACCTCCGTCCTTACTGGATTTTCCTTTTATGAAGCCCCCTTGTTGTGGAAGTTGACGCCATTCTTGGGTGTATCAAGTTTTTCCCTAAAGGGACTTCCTATGGTAGAGACGGATTGAGGGCCCAACACCTCCTTGATGCTATGTGTGGAGATGGGTCTGTCGTGGTCATGAACCTTTTACATGCCATCACCTGTGTGGTTAATTTATGGTTGGAAAGGAGATGTCTCTTATCCTTGTCAGAATTTATAACATCTACGTCGCTTACACCATTGCTTAAGCCAGATAACAATATTCGTCCTACTGCAGTTGGTACTATTTGGAAACAACTAGTGTCTAAAGACGTGGGCAAATATCTCAACGACTTCCAATTTGGAGTGGGTGTTTCAGGTGGAGCTGAGGCTATTTTGCACAATGTGAGTGTTGAACGCTCGTCCTAGTGACGGTTGTCTTTCCGTGCTTACAATGGATTTCTTTAATACCTTCAATATGATTGGTAGATTCACCTTATTGCATCAGATAAGAGCAAGATGTCCATCTATCTCTTTGCGGGTGTTCTTATCAGCAAGGTTGTACCTTAGAGAAATACATATCTGGTCTTCCACTGGAGGCAACAAGGTGATCCTCTAGGGCCACTCCTCTTTTCTCTCGTACTACACTCACTTATCCATTATACATGGGACAATTGCAAACTACTTCTTCATGCATGGTATCATGATGATGGTACGGTTACTGGAAATATAGATGAGGTGGCCAAAGTTTCGAGTATAATCCAACAGTGTGAGCTAGATTTAGTCCTTATTTTAAATATTTACAAGGTGGAACTCTTTTGGCCTGCATGTGATGGAAAGAAACTTCACAAAGGATTGTTTTCAACTGACATTGGAAGACCTTTATTAGGCGTGAAGTTGCTTGGAGGGGCGGTTAGTAGGGTTAAAAATTTTATTGAAGGTTTGGCTTTGGAGAGGGTTGCTAAAACGATGAAGTTGATGCATCTCCTTCCTCAGTTGGATGATCCCTCGAGTGAGCTTCTTTTACTCTGTTCATGTATGGATATATCAAAACTTTTATTTGACTTGACAACTTGCCAACCTATCTACATGGAGGAGGTTGCAATATTATTTGACAAAGGCTTATGAGATTCTATTGAAGACATTGTTGTTTGTGGAGGTCCTTTTTTTTGGAGACCTCCAATGGAGGATAGCTTTATTGCCCATTCGGATTGGTAGTTTGGGGCTACTTTCAACTGTCGAGGCTTCTTCATATGCCTGTGTGGCTTCTAGGATGCAATCTTATAAACTTAAGGATTTTATCATTCGAGACAGTGAGATTTACAACATGGACTCCGACTTTGATTTTCTCTTCATAGACTTCATGACATGATTCCTTCTTTTGACTTTTGTTGTTTCTCTAGAAAGGATACCGTTCCCTTAAGACCTAAAATGTTTTGGTTAGTGTTCTTTTTAGCAAAATAATTGAAGATATGGAGGTGGTTTTTAATATGTTCGCTAGACAAAAAATAAAATTTTGATGTCTTCAAGCTGATCATCCTCAAGATTTTCTCCTTGCTTTTCCTATTGACGGACTTGGGCTGCACATGTCACCGGTGGAGTATGGAGTATCTAAGTATCCTCAGATAACGTCTAATGATTCCTTTATTTCCAGCGGATGGGATATGTCCAGTCTACCGTAAGGCATGCTTAGATAATTTTGACGATCATGAAATTCATTGCATGGAGTTTTCAGATTTTAAGTACATACTTGATCTTGTTAGAGACGTTTTATTTGATGCACTCAGACACGCAAGTGCTGCTGCTAAGAAAGAGGTGCTTGTGAACTTTTTAACTGATTCGCATGAGGGAAGATCCACACTTAGACCTGCGGATATTTTAATTTTTGGATGGTTCATAGGTTTATGCATGTAGTGTTTAGAAGGATTGGTTTGCAATCCAAAAAGGACTAGCGCATCTTGTTGCTTGCTTGTCTCATATTTTGATGTAATTCCTTTATCTTAAAAAATGAAATAGAATAAATATCTTTGAGTGTACAATAGTGAAACATGATTACGTATTTATACTCATGTGTTCTACACGTGTTCAATAGTAACAAAATGGAATAAATGTCTTTGAGTGTATTTCCCTATATATGTTAATAATAATGATATTTTCAAATCCTTCAAACTTCATAGTCAAAACGAAGGATTTTTTCTCTCCAAAGGTTATTATCCAAAGACTCTCTCCCATTTCGTCTTTTGATGTGACTAATTGGATATGATCATTCTCATTCCTCTCACACCTTCTTCCAACTTTTCATCGTGGCCGTCGTCATCTCGCTAATCCATGTTATCTTTCTAAGATTAATTTTATTTGTGTGTAACATTTTTCCAGGATTTTGATCAAGCAAGATTATTTTTTTTTGTGTTACATTTTTACGGGATTCTGTCTGAGCTAAGAAATAACACATCTTATTCCCACGGCAATATTTTTTTTAAAGATAATTTTATTATTATTTTGTTACACATGTAGATTTTTCATTGAAGAATTATGGAACTGGATAACTTGATTTTATTTTGTTGTTGCACATGTATATTTTTCATTGAAGAATTATGGAACTGAATAACTTGACTGGCAAACACATTGATAAACTCTTATTCTGAATATTACATATGTCAATAAAATCGACTAGTTAATATAGATTAATTTACAAAGAGGACCCCAAACTCGTTTCCCTCTAATAATGCGGTTCCCAAACTTCTAGTTGTAATGACTTGAATCGAAAACATTATTTACAGTAACAATGTGTCGCCATCCTCTTTCTCACTGTTAGTCCTGACTAAACATCGGTCGCAATTTATGCAACTAAGTAAATAAATGAAAATGACTTTAGCATTTTTCCCAATCTCCTAAAAGCCCTTCATCTCCCCCCGCGGCTCTCCTCCCCCATCTAATCCCCTTCTCCCCAATCACCTCCATGGACGAGGCCAATGACCCATCTGCTTGTCGCCTATGCTCCACACTGTCCGCATCTCGCAGTCACAACCTCTCCACGGAATGGAAGGAGTGAAGTAATGGTGTAGGGATACGACTGAATATATGGAATGTACATTTGATGAAACCAGTGGTGATTGAGTCAATGTGAAGATGTCAATTATGCTATATATGTTATTTCTTCATCACACATTAGAACAATCTGGATGTGACTCGCCAATCAAAGACGTGATGGATAGATTATGTCCCAAGTAAACAAGAGATGATAATTATAAAGAAATAGAAGAGTATGAATATGATTCTCCTCCTATCTTACAACACAACATATGCTCTCATACATTGTTACGTAGGAAAAGTGCAAGAAGGTGAAATTCCCATCACCTCACTCAAATATACCATTATATGATAAATGGTTTTCTAAAAGTATATATGTTTGATGTTGCTAATCCAATGGCTAAAAGGAAACATGTGAGAAGATGGATCAAACAATACATGCGAAAGAATTTACATGGTAAAAGTTAATATTTTACACAATTGTTATGCAATTTACAAATTTAATAATGACTTTTTAAATTTCAAGAAAAACCCATATCATTGGAAGGATTCCATAGAGAAGCTTCTAATAAGGTGAACTTTTCCTGAATGCATCGAAAGATACAACAACTTAAGTATTTTTTTTATTTATTTTACACTGTCTAACTCCATAAATTTAATAATAAATGTTAACATAATATATAATTATATAATGCATGTACCATTTCTTGTATATGTTTATGCATGTACATGAGTAGAACCATACGTTACATGCATGTAAGGAGGGGTCAATAAAAGATTTGTATGTATTATGTTCTTGCTTTATCTTTTGTACCTCTCCCTCGACGATTTTACTCGATTGTACTAAAAACTGGGCATCCATGGTACGAGAGGTATATGTTGAAATGCATCGATGATTTCGTGAACTCTTGACACTTCTGCCTCATTGTTTGGAATTGCGAACTTCCATCTTTGTCTAAAAAATTATTTACATTATTTACATGTATATAAATGGAATGATTGTACCTTTACCACTCATAGTTTCTAAGGTTATGTACAAACTATTTCACATGTATTCATTATAATTTCATGTTACACTTTAAAAGCGTGCCATATATTTCAATATTTTTCCTCTATTGGATTTGGTATTAATTAAGTTATAATCCCACCATATTTATTTACGTTTCTGGAATTTTGTTTTATTCCTCTTTTGTACGAAATGTTGCATAAACTCTTAATTTTTTTACCTTTTATTAATTGCAATGTTATACATAGTATGTATTCTTTGGATCATATGGCCAACAATATAGACTCGCAACTATGTGGATATGTTGTGGCAGTTAGGCAATCGTCGAGATAATATTTATTTAGCATTCGAGGCAACTGTCGAGAGTTATGCACACATTATCGATAGTTTATTGACCGTCAAAAATAGTTTCTGATAAAAAATATAACAACCGACGCTATAAGAAATTGAACATTTGTCGACATTCTAGCACAATAAACGTTATGCTCGATCCAAGATATGCTGGCGTATGAATACACATCACAAATACATTTTTTATTGATCTCTTAAAATAAACGTCGACATAATGTATATGGGTCGACATTCTTTACGGTAGCATCGCATTGCAAATGTCATAAGTCACGTAGAATTATTTGACACCAAAACCTTGGCATTCATATTAACTTTGATTTGTTTCTAAAAAAATCCCATCGACCTGTAGACTACCTCTAATCCTAACGTTTTTCCTAGGGTGTTAATCGAACCGAATACCTTCGAATCCACCAGGATTCTAATTTAATTCATTATACATGGTTGTGAATCCAAACTCGAATCGAATTTTAAATGAATTTGCTAACTTAAATTCAGATTCAATTCATTTTGAGTTCTAGATATTCAAATTCTATTAATTTACATTTGAAATGTTAGTTGATGTTTTGAAGCTCAAATAATAATATTATATGAAGAATATATGTATGTCTAATTTTGATATAGATTACAAAGATAAGTTGAAAATAATATAATAAAAAAGCATCCAAGTAATATATAATAGATAAATATCCATATTTTTTTATGATTGCTGTCTTTTACAAGCTAAATAAACTCTTTTTCAATGATGAAACAGATATATAAATATAATATAATTATATGACCCTATTAAATAGAGATACTATTATTGACGGAAAAAGTTGATCAAGTTATGTTGCCATTGCATGTTAAAACAAGGCAAGATCAACCTTATATAGAAAACTAATACAAATTAACATTATTATTTGAAAAATAGGAAAAGCAGAAAATAACTTAGAAAGATAAAACATCTTCATTCAAAGTGGGGATCTTCAATATTTAAAAACTACAGTTATGAAAATGAAATACACATAATTTCTGATGTACAAAGGAACAACTTACATTATGATGAGAAGATGTTATTGTTTACTCTTATCAAGATAAATGTCATTCTGACGATGATAACCATCATTATGAATTATCATGTAAGGTCAATCAAAACAACGAAAAGGTAGAGGAGTGATATCTGGATAAACCTCAAACCATAAAAATATTAAGGAGGAACTCAAAGTAGTGAGACTATTGTTTTTATGTGCTAGGAGAAGGATCATCACCATCTACCTTGGGATTATGGGATCTTTTTTTAATGATTAAGGGGGGAGGGTGGGGTTGAACCCTGATCCTTTAGTGGATGCTCGCTGCTTCTAGCACCAGTCCGTAGGGTGGGTTCATTGTGGGATCTTTTATCAATAATACAAAAGGAAATGGAAAAAGGTTGGGTAAGGAATGTTGAACAATGAAAATAAATGTGGGATGAAGAATTGGGGTAATAATATTAAATATTTGATTTATCTTACTAGAGTTTATGATTAACATTTTCTACCCTTTTTTATATTTAACATTTTGTATTTAGTTAATAGGACCATACATCCATACATATTACATACCTTTTAAATTAGGAATGCCTTAGAGTTCTTTGGGATCCTCATAATGCCGTAAAATGTCTGAATAACATGTTAAATTGATTATTATACTTACACTAAGTAATTGATACTAAACTCCTATGACTATGCTAAAATATGAAGCGAAGAAGGGAACTTAGAAGTTTTGTATAATATTAATTCTCACTAATTAATATTTGAACATCATTTGTTAATATCATATATTTAACACTTATTTATACCAAAATAAAAGAATAAACAAGAAAATAAAAAGAATAAAGAACAAAATAAAAAGAATAAGAAGGCAGTATATATATAATAGATACGGACTGACCTAATACCCTGAGACTAGGTCAATCATTGACATTGCACATAAGGAATAAAGTAAGAGGAGATAAGGTCAATAACTTATAAAAATACCAGAAAACCAAGTTCATAATATACATATCCATTTCATTCATTATGTAAATATCTTTACTCATATTATTTATCATTGATTCAATTTCAAATAAAAATATTTTATTCTTGAAATTTATATATAAAAATATTCTTTTAATACTAAAAATAATTGAAAAAATAATCTACATACAAAATAAAAGGGACAATACTTTGAAAAAGCCGTAAAATCATAATAAAAAGATCAATATCTACTCTATATGAACTCAAAATGAAGCACACTCACCTTCATTATTTTTAAAATAAAATAAGCTTTAAAAATAAAGGTGTTTTATTAAAATTGGTATTAAAATGTGAAAGTCAGCCTTTTCGGGTGTTATTGTATATGTATGTATCTATCTATGTATTGTACCTATGTATTTCTTTCTTTCTTTCTTTCTTTATATTTTTGAACATGTTGTGTTTTTATTGTCTTGTATACATTTTATCTTATTTATATAAATACAAAGAAAAATATCAAAATTTAAATGAATAAAAAATAAATAATTGTATTTATTACATATGTTTAATATTACATAGATGTATTTATTTATTTCATTAAATAAATTCACTAAAATAAAATAAAATAATGTATTTAAAAACATTAAATTATTTTGTATATAAATAAAATATAAAATAACACGTATTTTTTTTGTAAAAATACATATTTAAAAATAAGTATATGTTGTACATAGGTAATTAAACCTATGAACACATGTGTTTAAATAATTTAACTCAATAAATTAATTCTTTTAATTTACTAAAAATAAAAATAGTTTGTTAAATTACAAACATTTTCTATTTTAATAATTTTTAATTTAAAATTATTTTCTAATATTTTAATTATTGTTTATTTGATTCTGTTGGTTTGTCACGTAGCATATTTTATCTTATTCTCGGAGGCTCGTGATTGATCCAAAGCATTTTTTGACCTACGCTCAACTCCCCATCCCCTGTCTCCAGCCCTTTAACATACAAACTTGTCTTTCTTCTCCCATTTTTAGAATCCAAACACAATTATGTTTTCCCCAAATCTCTTTGTCTGATTAGCATCCTCGCACTCCCGATTCAAGCTCGATTGTGATTTTTCCCGATTTGGCCTCGATTCATATGCTCGCCCCATTCAAAATTCCCCCAATCATGCCTATTTATACATATCCAAGTATCTAATTCCTCTCTGATCCATTTTCAATCATCAAATCAATCTAAAATCCATACCTGGAGCTTGGATCTCGTAACATGAGCCCTTTCTCTTGATCAGGAGCGAGGAGCGAGGCCTATTGGGCATGATCAACATCGTCGGCGACACTTCCACCGTGGGATCGATCCTCTTCGTCACATCGCAGGTGAATCGAGGCAATGCCAACTTGATTTCCATCCCAGATTCATCGTCAATCATAGTATGTAATTGTAGATCATTTCATTTCAATTTAGCTTCAATTTTCATCTAATTCATAGATATGTAGAGTTGTTGTAACTCTGCCATCTGATCAGTCGATCAGAGGTCATTATCATTTGTTTTGAGCCCAAATTGATTATCGATCATCATTTAATCACATTTACTTCTTCATACTTCTACAAACTATCACCTAAGATCTCACGATCCGAGTTTGTCCTCCATCTTCCATCATCGACGGAGGTCTTCTTCCTGCTACTTCCTTGTTTTGTTTTGTATGGAATGACCTCTAGATCGAGGCTTGAGAAGCTTTGAGTAAAGAAACAAAATATATGGGTCACCTTGGTGAGGAAATAAAATCTGGAGCCTAAATTGAGGTCAACAGCATACAACATAAGCATGACTACCTGATCTCCAATCAACGAGATTTGGAGCTTAAGATCACATTTAACTGATGCGGGACCTCATTTAGAGTTGATAGAGTCCCTTGTAACGGAGATCGGGATCGGATCCACCGAGATCCAAGCGATCATCGTCCATCTGAAGCACCCTTCTTTGCGGTTCATGCAATGTGCCTCAACGTCGTCCGATCAAGAATAAGAGGCGATAAATCCAATCGCCATCGTCCAAGCGCACCCAAATAGCAGCCCTCTTATCAGATCTGGAAGCTCGCATCTAGACCGCACATCGCCCTCGTGTTTGTTGTACATGTGCCAAAATAGTTTAATAATTTGTTAAACTTTTTGAATATTGTACATATGCCCATGTGTTTGCTGTACATGTGTTGTTATACATGATTTGCTGGAGAATTGGACATTTAGTCCCGTGTTAATAACTGATCTATAAATTATTAGAATTTGCACTTTAATCCTTATTCTACAACATATTATTGAGTACTTAATTTGCTTGTGTAAATAACTCCATTAATCCAACAATTGCATAAAATTACCTTAGACTCCTAAAATCAGACCTATCTCATATAATTTTATCTTGCAAAAATTATTTTGATTTTCTATTTTTTAAAATACAAAAACTTCATTATATTCACTGTTTGGTTATTACAAATTCATAAAAATTGAAAACATTTTGAAAAATTCTAAAAAATTATCGTTGTATATTTCACTGTATTTTATCACATATATGTCGTCTGCAATCAAAGTCTCATTTGATCAATTATCTCCCTAAAAGTGAAGGGAGGTGATCAGGCCTCACACATCACATAAGTGTGAGAGTCGCTTCCTATACGACAAAAATAAGACTTGTCATAAGAGTCATACTAGCAACGGAATTTAAAAAAATCGATGTAACTACATGGCTCGGGATCCTTTCCCAATCCGTTCCATCAAGATCAAATGAGTACAAGGGTTACCTCTTGAATTGTGTATGCGATCTCGTAGTCTTTAAATAAAGAGAATTCATGTCTCAAGTTCGATCTTGGTAGATAGCACTTGAGAGCGTGGGGATGAACCGCGTGACTCTTGCAATCGATGAAGATGACCCGAGTTGTTAAGCTCCTTATTTTGTCATACGAAATCCTTCTCCTTCTTCATGAGAACGAGGCACCGAAGAAGCATAACCTCCATGTGAGATGTCCACATGGTGATTGTCGTGGACTTCAAACCCTAGGCCAAGGGGACAACCATATGCTTGAAGGAGAGAGAATGGACGTGTATATGTAGAGAAAAAGAGAGAGACTTCAATTTTCTTGACCTTTTCTATAACTTAGAGAGAGCTAATGTTGCCTTCTCTTTTATAACACATTAAATTATGGAGATGCACTCCTAATGCATTCCTAATAATAATAATCAATGGTCAATATTACTGGTCATCTTCAAGATTACGTGTAATCGCCAAGATTTCAAGTTGAAGAGATTCTTTTAATATCTCCAACCAATATAAAAATATGTGTATGGAGCAAGTAGTGTAGTGTCAAATACATGGATAACTGAGAATAGAAAACAAAATTAGTATTTATTTATTTATTTCTCAAATTTTTGTTTTTATATTTTTATGGATTTTAAAATTTATATTTCATGATTTTTTATTTTATTTTTCTTTTTCAAGAAAATATATCTATATAGGTAATAATAAGTAGAATACAACTAGTATATATAATTGATACATAAAATAGAGACAAAATTAGGAAAATACCTTAAAGTACAATATTTTTAATTTATTAAAGGTAATAAAAAATATTTTTGATGTTTTAATTAACGATAATGCTAATATTACTATAAGAAAATTTAGCTATATATAAAGATGCAAGATTTTATATTTGTAGAAATAACTATAAATACTCAAAAAAATGATTAAATGAAATAATTTTATTTTTCATAATTTATCTATTTTGGTGTTTTTTCTTGTATTTTTTGCAAAAAATTTTATGTATTTTTTAAGTTCACAGTACCCTTAAATAGGGAATAGATAAATATGACGAATGTTTTAAAGTTTTAAAAATATATGAATGGTTCAAAATTCCTTAAAACTTTTTTTAATATATAGTTATAACATAAATAAAATACACAAATAAAAATTAATATTTTTATATTTTTCTAAATATTTTTGAGAATTTTTATAAGGATTTCGGAGCTTTTTATTTTTAGTGCTTTCTTTTTTATTTTTAAGGATTTTTGATCTTTAGGTGTAAAATAAAATAATAAAAACCTAATTATTTTTTTGGAAAATTTTCAAAATATTTTTATATTTTTTTGTATATTTTTATTGCAAACAATGATTTAACGCATAGTTTTTTAATTTTTAAAAATATAAAAATTTAAAATTCCCTAAGGAAAATATATGTGGTTTAATATGGTCTAAGGCACTTAAAATATTTTTTATAATGATTTTTAGATGTAATTTTAAATTTTTGATGCAAGAAATAAAAGAAATAACAACACAAAACTAGTAGGGACTAAAATGCAAATAAAATAACGAAAAATGCTATCTAGAATAACTTGCAAAGTCGAGGGGCCTCTGTGAAATTTACCCATAAATATTTAATTCATTCCATGCTGATAGGCTTATAAACACAATTTTGTTAAAGGCGACATGACTTACATGCAAATATCCCAATTTTAACTTAAATTCTAAATTACTAGGCCGAAAAATAACTTAAAAATACAGGAGAGGTCCTGCAAAAAGTCTACCACCTCATGTGTGTGAGCACATGAGGTGACATGAGGAAGGACCTAACTTCAAATAAAGAGTATAGAGGTATTTTTACAAAATAACCAAAAGTTTTACAATGTTGATAAAAGTATCTAGATTGAAAGAGAATACAAAAAGGGGAAGGGGTATAGAGCAAAATTACCCTTGCTAGGCATTGGATGACAGCTTTGATGTCTTCACTAATCCATGTAGCGCAATCCCAACGGTGGATACCAGTTCGTTCTAGGAGGCTGAAATTAGATCTCATCCTAAGATATGGCAGACAAGGCACATCACGATCCAACGACTGCAGCTATATCTGGACAACGACTCTGATCAGACGACGAAGAAGACTCCATGAAGAACGAGGAAAAACTACTGCAAGGTTAAACTTCGATTCGTTCTCTAGGACTGCTCTGACCATTTGAGGGCCTCGCGTGAGGTGCAGAAGGCAGCTGGCGAGGTTCGCAGTGATTGGAAGGTCCAGATGGAGTCTAGAGCTCAGTGATGGAGCCCCCGAGGTTGAGGGAGCTCAGGATCCTGTAGACCCTTCAACTCAGGAAATTCAACCCAAATGAGGTCCTCAAATTCCTAGGACATGCATGGGTTGGTGCTCCAAGAAAAATAAGGGTACTGGGCTTGGTCTGGTGGTGAAATGAATGGTGGAGGAGTGTGGCGGAGGATACTCCGACGAGCAACGTAGGTGGAGTATCATGTGCTTGATCTGGGGCATATCAATATGGATGAGGGTTCTTGGAGTGTAGAGCAGCGATGGGAAGACAATGGGGGTGTCAGATGGGTCATGAGATAGTCGGATGACAATAAAGCAATGGGCGAAGCATAATCTCCAGCGAACTTA